>OX101783.1:58077451-58150456 GCA_944452715.1 Ophion slaviceki
GTGTGTGTGTGTGTGTGTGTGTGTGTGTGTGTGTGTGTGTGTGTGTGTGTGTGTGTGTGTGTGTGTGTGCCGTATATACGTGTCTACACACACTATGTGCTATGTACGATGAATATTCCTCGATCCTACACCAGGAATAAGCTATGAGCATCTTCGCCGGAGGATAGCCATCCACGTTTTCATGTCTTAGGCTCTTCTACTATGCATATGTAGCACAATATCTGCGGGGTACGAGGCTGCATTTTTTAAATCTTGTTATATTTGCCTCTTAAACGGAAAAAATGATTACGTCCGATTAAATGCAGTATTGGGGGATGCCTTGAAATGATTTATTGAAAAATATTAGATTATTAAAGGATTCTTTGTTTAGCCGAAGTAAGAAAAACTTCGCATCTGTAGGCAAAATAAAATCGTGGGAAAGTCGTGTACGTACGTGAAAGATTTTTTGTTGAGGGTAATTGTTGCGTCGCTTACTGAGCATACAGTGACTAAAAGAAAGACAATGCGCAAAATGTGCAGTGCGTTGACTCGTTTCGCGTACTTGATTGATGCTGGCTAAGACGACAAACGGCTGGCGGGAATAGCCCCGAGCCCTGCGCCTCACGCCCGCCACAGAGCGTACTACCGAGTCTATGAATTTGCTGGTCGATTCGAATGAAACATTCTCAAAAGACCCATTTAGTCCGTACAACTAAATATTGTTTTGAGTAAATAATACCAAATATTAGGTATGCGGGTACTCGATGCACTCGGGTACCCGATGTTCGGGTCGGGTCGGGTACCCGACGGGTTACGTTTTTGCATTACCCGCCACTATCGGGTACTCGAATTTGGTCGTCGAGTACTCGTAAACGTTTAGTACTCGTAAACGTCGAGTACTAAAATCTTTTTCCGTCTCACTTTTCACACACACACTCACTTGTGTGTGTGTGTGTGTGTGTGTGTGTGTGTGTGTGTGTGTGTGTGTGTGTGTGTGTGTGTGTGTGTGTGTGTGTGTGTGTGTGTGTGTGCGTGTGTGTGTGTGTGTGTGTGTGTTAGGACGGAGTGAAAAACGGTCAATTTGGGCGGATCGTATCGTAATAACGCGGGAAAGTTTCGTTTTCGCAGCACTAAAAAGTGTGCGAAAGGAAAAAATTTACAATAAATATCTTCTGTTCCGGTAAACGCCATAAAGTTTTGAATTTTTTAACGTGGGTTTTAAATGAAGAAAAAACCCAAAAGACCAAGATTCAACGCCCTGCGTTTATTCGAAGCGACAAGAATGTAGCTTCCATTTGACGTTTTAATATTGAAAATATCTTGATCAGTTTCAGAGATATAAGCGTTTAAAGAACAAGTTTTTTTCTGGGAGAAAATGAAAAAAATTACAAAAAATTAAATTAAGAAGAATGAATCACCGAAATTACCAGTTAGCACTAGACAGAATTATTGAACATTCGACGAAGAATCTTGCTTTTATTCAGTTTTTCGACATTCAAATATCTCGATATTTCCTAAAATGCGATTGTCGTAAAAGAAGTTTCCCGGAAAAATTGTAAATATACACATAACAAAAATACAAAAATTGTTAAATTAATTACTTGTATTTCTTATGAACTCCAACCTATCGGCGAAGGGTAGAGAACATAAAGCTGGAGTATATTTGGTCCGTTTTGGTGCATTTTCGTGGCGCTATGTAATATGAAACGAAATTTGAAGTTTTGTTCCAGCAACACGGCTTATCGAGTACCTGATGTGAAACGAGTACTCGAAAAACTCGGGTACTCGATAAAGTTCGAGTATACTCGTCCCATCACGGGTACCCAAAAAATTCGGGTACTCGATCCGAATCATAGACCCGACCCGACCCGACCCGACCAATTCTGCTACCCGCACACCCCTACCAAATACCAAAATTATTGGACGCATATACAGTTTTTCTCACTTAATGGTGTTTTACTAATTATAATTTAAATCAACATATTTAGAGCAAATCTCTGAAATAGTAGAATAAAATAAAAAACATTAATTTTACGAAAATATTCGTTAATTTGAATAAAAAGGATTAAATAAACGCATTTATGTGTTTTCAATTAAAAAGAAAATGTTATCAGTGCATCGTTCGCCGTGACACGTTCGTTTTTGTCTCGAATATATGCGGTTCATTGACGAGATGTTGACGTTTTTAAGTCTCATTCGACTCCCATTCAACTATTTCTAGCATCGTTTGTGTACTTTGTACTTGCCATCGCCAAAGTTTTAATGAAATCAAAATCTCGGCAGCTCGTTGAAAGTAAAGTATCACTATTCATCTCCAAGCTCGCCGCGATACAGTCACACCCCATGTAGGGTGATGGTAGTGGCCAACGATTGGCCGATGGTCGGCGCCGAGCTTGCCAACATTGGCACTCGAGCTTGGCCCGATCATCGATCGAGCCTCGGATGATAAGAGCGGCCCGATATTCGCAATCAATATTGGCCCTAGAATGGCTTATGAGAATCGGCCGAGCATCGCGTAGGAGTTGATTCGAGAATCGGCCAACAATAAGTCCCCGTCAAGATTGCCATCATTGGCACTGGAGCTTGGCCCAATTATCGACCGAGTCTTGGCGGATAATTGTGACCCGATATAGATCACCAAAACTGATCCTGCACTGCCAAAAAAAAATATTTTTGTATTGTAATTCGTCATTACCTGGGCTTTCGAAACGATTAGTTCGAAGAAAATATTTCACCTATATGGGACTCGAACCTTGAGCCTATCTACTCATAGCCAAGCACGCTGCCCCTATGCTACCGAGTGCTCGTAACATTTGAATCGCAGCTATGCCATAAGAGACCAAATGGATTCTCATCATTATTTGTATCACATAAACTATATCAATTAGTTAATGTCATTGTGATAATTAGAGAGTGTTATCGAATGACATGTTATAGAATTTCCAAACCTAACCTATATATATATATAATTCCTCTCTCTCTCCACCCGACCCCCACAACCCTTTAATACGTGTGTTGCAATAAAGACAGACCATTAGTTCATTAGTTCAAGGTTTATTTGAATAAATAAATATATTTAAAATGAATAATTCCAATAATGGAATGCAATAGGAAAAATTTGACTTCACAAAAAATCTAGTTAATTCAAATAAAAAATAAATAAATAGACGCGGTTAGTTAATATTAATTAACATATAAAATTGAAAAAAATAAAAATATTATTTAATTTAATTATTAATTTAACAAAATTAGTTAACATATAAATGGTTCATAAAAATCGGCAGAGTATCGCGTGTGAGCTCGTTCGAGAATCGGCCAACAATGAGTGCATTGATTTGGTAGTATATTTGTTAAGAATAATGTCCAATGGACTCGTAAAAGGTATTTATCTCGTCTCTCAATGACTTCGACGCGAAACAATGAATCGTCAATACCTATACGAATTGCGGTTCGATCATGCGTTACTCGGCCGAACATTGGAAAAATTGGCCTCGTATCGGCAAAAACATGATTGGCGAGTCTATACTTCGCCAAACATCGACCTCGTATCGATAAGCCAATGATTAGAAAACCTATATTTGGCCGAACATTGGCCTCGTATCGGCAAATCAATTATTGGCGACTCTATACTTCGTCAAACATCGGCCTCATATCGATAAACCAATAATGAACGAGTCTATACTTAGCCGAACATTGGCCTCGTATCGACAAACCAATGATTAGCGAGAGTCTATGTTTGGCCGAACATTGGCCGCGTATCGGCAAACCAATGATTGGCGAGTCTATACTTCGCCAAACATCGGCCTCGTATTGACAAGCCAATGATTAGCGAGTCTATATTTGGCCGAACATTGGCCTCGTATCGACAAACCAATGTTGGCTAGTCAATACTCAGCCGAGCATTGGCGTACAATTGAGTAATCGATCATCGCCCCGCCAACATTGGTCCTAGTATTGGCCGTTACGGTTCGATTGGCGAAACCTACATGGGACTTGTGTACTCGCGAGTCGATGTGCCTACAAAGGCAGATTATTATATGCACACAATATGCACGCTTGTAGACACATCAATAGGGGGGGTATAGACATATATATAGCCCGGAGGGAGATGAAAAGCGACAATCGTAGCGAACGCGCCTCAGTTGGGAAAATTCTACCGTTACTCAAAAAAAAAAATATTCGTGGTCGAGATAATGTACAATAAGAGAATATAATAGGGCAAGAAGTGGAGACATCCTAATAATGACAATAATATTTGTGGATGGAAATTATTCAATTAGTATTAATGAGCTAATGAGTAGAATTTTTTTAGAGGGCAAATTGTGGAAAAATTAAAAAATATCCGTCATACTTTATTTATTGGTACTTTGACTATATGACATTCCTCAAATTTATTTTAAAATAAATTATTCGTGCTTATACAAAGTGATCCGAAAAAAACATCAATAAATGGCACGTCAGACTGTAGAGAATCTATTCGCGAAGATTAGAAAAAAAAACGGCATTAACCGGTCTGCTTGGGGCCCATGATTTTGGAGTTTGCATCGTCGGAATGCAATGAAAATTTTTTTTTGTATTTCCGAATTTTTGTGGCTCATTTAGGCTGCGAAAGTCTCTGAAACGATTTTGAAAATCCTCACAAGAAATTTAGAACAAAAAGCCGCAAAAAATGAGTGACAATAATAAAAACAAAGAAAAGAAAAAGTAAAAAAAAATTTCGTTGTATTCAAACGATACAAACTTCATCACCATTGGGCCCCAAAAAACAGGTCGACATTCAATGTTTTTTTTTGTGGTGAGAGTATTGGAATGACGAGGTCGGAATTTTACACACAATTCATCCATAGTCTTGTCAATCTTGAGTTTTTTTTAAATCGAAAGACAATGATAAACAATGAAGATATTATTATTTAAACAGAGAGCCACCGTTGCTTAATGGCCAATCGGTGAAGGTAGTGCTGGCATTTAGGGTTATTCTGAATTAAAAAACAATTACTTTATATATAATAATAACATTTTCGTATGACCGGATAATTTTCTGAAATTTTGAAAATTACGAGAACGGCAAGCTGGAGAAAAAAGAGTAAAGAATAATAATCAAACATTGTAAGAAATGCTTTAACAAAATGCTGGTGGTAAGTAACTTGAATGAAATTTACGATAATTTTTGACAGAAATAACGTGTTTTATTCTAATCGCTCGTACGATGATGACAAAAGTAGAATGACTCGATATTTCCTAAATTGCGCACATCGTAACCGAGAGAATGAATTTTCGAGTTCTACGCAGTGCGTATTGGTGGACCATCAGTTACTCACAATTTCGTTCCTCATATTAATCGTTCGGTGCGTCTATATATAACGCTTTGCCTTGGCTCACACTTGTTCAAATATTATCGAACGTTCGTGCAGAAAGTCCCTAGTGTGCGAACAGCTGTTTTCTCACACACACATACACGCAGATATATCTTCCCCTCGACTGAATTCCACGGTGGGTAGAAAATCTAAAAGGGCATGGAGGTTCTAAATAAGATTCATACGGCAATCAGGCCACTACCGATTTCAAATTATCGATAATTCTCCTATTCAATTTAATTCCTATTTCGCAATTGGATAAATATGGGAACAAAAAGCGTTAGGTGTTCCAGAGATTTTGAGGATTAAAATGGTGCAGGAAAAAAGTAAAATCTTATGGGAAAATGTTAATGGGAAAAATGTGAGTGGAAAGAGGCAAAGGAAAAAATTAAAATGTTATCGGAAAATGTTAATGGAAAAAATGTTATGTTAATTGTATGACATTGACGTTTGCATCGTTGGTATGCAAATAATTTTTGTCTTAAATTTCTCTCGTCAGTTATAAGTTATAAAAATCACTCATTCTTTAGATTTTTTTTGGAAATCTACAACTCAAAACTGCAATAAAAAAACGATTTTGTGTAGTAATAATATTAAAACGCAAATGTGAAAAAAAGAATTTTCATTGCTTCCCAACGCTGCAAACTTCAACATTATAATTTTTGAACATTTTCATAGCGAAACTCTTCCGACCAGCTATCGCCCATCTACTCGAGAAGCTCGGTTATGATAATTCTATTTTGTGGCTAAGTCTAACCGATATATCGGTATACATTCAATGCATGTACGCGTATCGAGTTATCGTCCTATAAAACTGTTGTGTGCGTATACTCGTGTGGCTGCATCACGTGTACGCTCGAAGCCCCGAGCTGTGTGCGGACAGTTCAACGACTTCCTGTTCTTGCGACCGGCAGCTCCGCAGCCTCTCGATACAACCGCATGAATCTGTGTTTTCCCCCTTCCAAACAAATAAATCCGTCCATCGCTTTTCAACGCTGATCACCTCGATCCATATACAAACATAGATGACGTTAATCCGCAAATCATTTTTAACGCCTTGCTCACCCATCGAGTACTCGTTTTCAACGTCGTCGACGAAAGAGCACTATTTCCTGAAACCATAAAAAAAGCGCGCTCAATACCATTTTGGTTCGAAAACATTTACAGGTATTATTTTTAAAAAATGCATTGAAAAGTCTATTTTTTTAAATTATTCAAAAATTTGTTTAGCGTGCGTTAAAAAAAGTGCATTGAAAAAGGTATTTTTGAATACTTTTTACGTGCGAATAAAAAAGATACATTAATAAACAAAAAAATTCGAAATAAACAAAAGAATATTTTTCGGAACACGAAAATTTTGTTCGGGTTTGTCTACTATTTTCAACCGCAGCAATTTTGTGTAATTGCAAAGCGTATAGTAGTAACTAATCTTTTCTTGCAGATTTAGATTTTAGATCTCTAAGTAAACACCCTAAAAAATGTTCGAGATGTTTTCGTGGCCAACTTCGTCCAAAAGAAATTTCAGATACTAGAAAGAAAGGTTCATTGTATTCCAGCGATACAAACTTTAATCTTATATTTTGTTATAATACTCTACTGATGTGCCAAAAAATTATTCAGTTTTTGAGACTTCGCAAAATTTATATCCCGAACATATTTTTTCTTTTGATAACAAAAAATCTGCATCTACAGCTTCCATTTGTCACACAAGACCAATTTTGTGCAACTGTAAATCGTAGAAATACGATTATGTCAAAAATATAGCGCGTTTTTCGAATCGAAATGAATTCTTTCACATTTGAATCAGGACTGATATCAAAAGCTCCGATAGCTTCCATCAAAAAAATTATGTTTGATGTTGAAATTTGCATTGCTGGAATGCAAAGAAATTTCATTTTTTGAATAGTTAAGTTGTTATCATCCGATTTTTGTTTGGCAGTTTCAGGTTACGAGAATGACTCGCACGTTGTTCGGAATTTTTCAATAATTCTACAACACAACATTTTAAACACGTATTTTGGGTGATAAAAAAATTTGAAAAATAATAAATTTTTCTTTTGTTCCAAAGATGCACAACTGTTCTGTGCTAAAGTATGCAAAAATATTTCCAAAGAGAAAATCGTTGTTTATATTTACCAGTAATGACCGCCTGAGATTTTTTAATGTTCCGATGCAAATAATGGGAACCGTGATCGTCGAAATTTTCGCGAGATAGTAACATATATTCATGGTGAGTGGAGAGCAACAGATCTGAGGTTCCTTGTAGTATAATATCGTAGCGACTCTCTGTGGGACCATAGAGATGTAAAACTCCAACGTGAGACTAACTGAAAATGGAAGGCGAATTTGATTATCGAATTCATTCAATATATTTCTAATTTTTATGAAAAGGTTTTCCCAAATGCTTCTTCCTCAATTTATAATTGTTTGAAAAATTCAAACGGAATTAGAATTCAAACAATTTTCACCGATTTTCGCTAAATTGAATTACTTCAATTTTTCATAACTTTCTACTTAAGTGTAAAAAATTATCGTGCGTCTCACTTTTCGAAAAAATAACATTGTGAAAATTGAAAGGCCCCTTTAAAGTCTGGAATCTTACACCGTATTCTTCTCGAATCACCTTGTTTTTATTATGATGCTCTATTTATGGGCAAAAATATCTTGCTTTTCGGGCAATACATAAAATTCAAAGCCCTCAATATCCAAGCCCCTTCTTCGATTTCCGCAAAATGTGGCCCGAAGATACCGTGTTTGGTATTCTATTTTTGTACAAAACTGTAACCAGACGGATTGAAAAGTGTGAAAGTTACGCCGCAAAAAGAAATTTTTCCCAAAATTGTATTTTCAGGGAAAAAAATCTAATTTGCCGAATTTACACTCTCTTGAAACCAAAAACGCTCAACGATGATTTTAGAAATAATTTTTGCAAATGTCGAAAATTATTATGTTCGATAACTGCTTGTCCAAAGCAATTCGTCAATTTGAGCTATGTCAACAGCTCTGAAACTATTTTTGCATTCCGATAGGCAAACAGACACAGTCGAAGTCTCATAAACCGATTACAAAAAATGAAAAACAGTATCCGTAAATTTCCCCTACTTTCTTCTCTCAACTGTTGCCCGAAATGCCTAAAGCGATTTTCCGAGATCCTCAATAAGAAAAGTGCAATATCGATTTGTAAAAAAAAAAACGTTTTTGCATAACAACGCAGTGAAAATATGCAAAAGAAGTTTCGTTGCATTTCAACGATGCAAATTACAACCGTATAGTTTCGATAGCCGTAATAATGACAATAATGAGACGAACTTGACAACCGAAGGCTCTCCAAGTCCCCGGGGCTCCACTTGATCGTCGCGACTTCCCAATATTCCCCCAGTTCCAGGAAAACAAGAAAATCCAGACCGACAATAACGAGGGTAGGTAAAAGCACGTACATCGCGGTTGACCAACAGAAAATATTGATGACGGTTCTCGTGCGAAAGTGTTCGTAAAGATTGAGCTCCAATGCTGATGCGATCGCAGCGTAGCACCAAATGATCAATATTCCTTTGGCAACTATTCCAATTTTGGCCGTGTTTTTGTGCCATTTCGAGTCGACGTGACAGAGAGCGATGTATCGGTCGAGGGTGAAGAGGACGATAGTCAATGATGACGACTGCAGGCTGACCCTTCCAATGAAATCGAGATCGGGCTCGAATTTAATGGAGAACCAATAATTGAGCACATCATCGAGAACGTTGAGAAGCGTAACGAAACTCGAGATCGCGATACTGATAACGTAACAGCTCACGGGATTGCGCATCCGTCGTTTCGTCATCACAGTAATGAAGACAACGAGATTGAGGGGCAAACCGATCACAAGAATTAACAGATCAACGATCGATCTCGCCTCGCTGACGTTCTCGGCCTGCCAGTCGATACTGTGATTGAAAAAAATCGAGGCAATTGGCTCCTGCACGGTTGCTCGAAAAACTTTCTCAAAATCGTCAAAAGACATGGTCATTTCCGGTTTTCGTGGCGCGAAGTTAGGGGAAGGAAAATGTATTAGCGCACGATCGTTTGGCTTCTCTGGGTACGAGCGAACTGTCGAGTTTACGAACACCGTGTACCTTTCGATGTGCTCGCGTTTTTCTCATTAGCCCGTGGGAATTCTTAGGGACATCCGGAATACACTTTTATCCGTGAAACAACACGAGGCAACACTCTCACGAGGGGTTGGTCATTCCCGAGGCGCGAGTTTCTCGTTAGCGAAAATGCGAGTCTCACACGCGATATTAAATTAATTCAACTTAGGAGTGGGAGTGTCTCCTGTCAGTGTCAGAATCCCATACATTTTTAAATTTTATCGCGTATTGTATTTATTCAGATATATACGCACGCGATCTCTTCTAGGTATTTATAGCTATTAGTGAAGAATCGAATTATAGGGTTGAAGTTTGCATCGTTGGAGTGCAGCGGAATTTTTGTTTTTGATGTTCCCAAATTTCTTTTAACCGATTTGAGCTACGAAAATCACTTAAATATTTGTTTATGAGCCTTAGCAATCTCAAATCTCAATTTACCAGATATGATTTGGGATAATAATAAAATTAAGGAAAAAAAAAAGAATTTACGTTGCGTTATCAACGATGCAAACTTCAGCTGCATATCGAATTCCGAGACAGGTATCCGATATCGACTCGGAGGCAGGTCTCGAGTAGATTCGAAACGAGGAGTAAAACGGAAGGATAACTTTTTCATTTTGTGCACGTTTTCGAAGTGATTTCAAGGTCAACTTTTTCAAAATGGACATGTAGATTTTTTGGCGGCACCTTATTTTTGGGAAAAAAAGGTAACTTTTGCCAGAACTTTTTTTCATCCGGCCATTATTATTTCCAAATTTCCTTTTTCCTTTCAATAATTTTTACACAGACGAAATTGTGTACAGACAAATTCAATTCAGTTTATTTCCTTATTTTCTTAAACTCCTTTTTTTCTATTCAGGCGAATTGAATTCCAGTAATTTGTTAAGTTTTCAAAATCAAATTCTTTTTGTGCAGACGAATTCGGTGCAGTTTAAACCTTCATTTTTTCAAATTAAATTATTTGTGTACAGGCAAGTTCAATTCAATAAATGTATTCATTTTTTGAAATTCAATTTTTTATGCAAACGAATGCAATTCAGCACTGTTCAGGTTATCTCGAAGTACAAAAAGTGGTCCATACGTGGTTAAATTGAAATTCAAAATGTGACGATTTCGCATCGTTCAAGTATTTACAATTCGAACCTCGTACATTCTGTGATTTTACGAGACTACATCTCGTATTCTCGACCAAGTTGACGACGTTTCTCGACTTGAAGGTTCACGGGAGATTTGAAAATAAGCGCCCAGACCCAGAATCCTACAAGACCGGTTCCTCCACTTTACGGTATCGGTACGTTGCGTTCGCGCGAGTTGTATCCGTGACGTCATCTAACGTAAACTCATCTTCACTTGTCTCACGCATAGCCGATAGCTGCGGAGCATTCTCTCCCGTGAGCGACCGTACTATTGATGTTGCGCGCTCGCGCTATCCGGGCCATTTTTTTAGGTAAGGTATTACCGGACGAACGGTAAAGAGGTACCCTTTGATGGGATTGTATGCATTTTTGCAACGAACGTACAGAAAATCTTAATTGACAAGGAAATTTGCGTATCTAAGAAAGTCAAATTTGATCATGATCGAAAGGAAATATAAGCTGTAGAATAGAAAGTAAACAAGTTTCATGACTCTTTTGAGTACATCGCCACTTTAAGCGAATGGAAATGCCCCCTTTGGTTCCCTTAGACCCATTTCGGCACCCTTTTTTGGGTACTATAACTTGAAAAGTTTCAACAATTGTAGGCTCTAAAGATGTGCAAAAGAATTCGTATTTTCTCAATTTCCAGCATATGCAGACCTTTTAAGGGAGACTACCAGTCTGGAGCCCGAAAAGGAGGTGTATTTCAATAATTGTTTATGGATACCTAGTTGATAGAAAGAAAATTCCGTTTAGTGGTCTTTATCTTACGTGTCTTCAAGTATCATTTTCATGTGTTTCACAACATTTTGTAACAAAATTAAAAATAACTTGAGTTCCAGATACGATTCGCCTTCGAGTTACGTAGGGACATCGAAAAACAGATTTTTGAAAAAATGATGCATGTTTAAAAGAATTGCTTTCGGTAAAAAACTCGCCTAAAATTATTATTTACGACCCAAGTTTTCGACATATAAAAAATCCTCTACGTACGCAGCGTAAAATATTGTTATAACCTTATAACCTTATGAGGTTTCAAGAAATGTCAAGTCAATCGGTGAAAAATTGACAATGTAATGTTGCCGGCCGCAGGACACTACCAGACAGAGGTGACTTGCTTCATACAGCGTCAGCGCCGCCATTTTTTTTACAAAATCTTGTTAGAAAATTTGTAAAGATGCTTGAAGCTATTTCAAATAAAGTTCTTCAAACTGAATTTTCATTCTATTAAGGCGTCTGGCCACCTTGGCCGATCGAAAAATGGGTATATTAAAAAAAAACAATAAACTCGAAAGTATGGGCCGGAATATTTTTATTTTTTTACACAACGTCAAAAAGGGCTTTAAGAATAACGTTAAAATATTTCCGTTCGCCATATTAAAAAATGGCGCGGTTATGCACATTGCCGCGGAGGCCCTCCGCACGATACGCGCGGTCGTTGTCCCAGGTGTAACCCGGTCATGTCAGATTTGAAAAAAAAAAATCAGCTCATTCGTGAGTAGTGTCCCTACAATGTAGCGTAGCAGTTTTTTTTTCAACCATTACAAAAATTATGGTGAGCCGAAGAAAAAATATTGTATTTTTCACCGAATCTTCGGCTCACCATAATTTTTTTAATGGTCGAAAATAAAAACCGCTACGCTACATTGTAGCGACACTACTTACGAATGAGCTGATTTTTTTTTCAGATGTGACATGACCGGCTAACAGCTGCGACAACGACCGCGCGTATCGTGCGGAGGGCATTTTTTTTATATTTTTAACAGAAATTTATTAACGTTATTCTTAAAGCCCTTTCTGTCGTGGTGTAAAAGAATGAAAATATTACGGCCCATACTTTCGAGTTTATTTATTTTTTAATATACCCATATTTCTATCGGCCAAGGTGGCCAGACGCCTTAACTGGATATCAATAGAAAGTTGTCGAAGTTCATCTTTTTTCGGGCTCTAGACTGGTAGTCTCGCCCAAAACATTTGAAAAAAAATCGCATTCAAACGATGCAAACGTCAACGTCATCGCAATTTTTATGATTCGGTCTATTTTTTTCATTTGATTTTACATTCGATGCTCGCGTTACTAACATAAGTCGGGGAAATTTGCAACAATAGGAGAAAGAAAGAAAGGGGACACCCGTACAGTTTTTTCTCTCTTATATCTCCTGGTTTCTCTTGATTCGCGCTCACCGTACTCGCTGCTTATTTCTCCTGAGATTCGAGACGTGAAACCTCCTGGGCTCGCACCCGGTTGAACGGGTTTGAACATTTTTATTTTCTCCTCGACGCGGTCTCCTCAGCGTCCCTCCCTCTCTTTGCGTCTTATCTCTTACCTCTTCGCCGCATCTTTCGGGTGCTTTTTTCTTGGCCTCCGGGACCACAAACATGGCGTCCCCAATCCGGGAACCACTCGATACACGCTCGAGCGCAGGTGTGCACTCCACGTGTAGATTCCCCAAGATTCCCCAAGAACCTCATTGTCGGAAACGTTTTGGGCAGGATCGAAAGGGCAACCCTTGTGTTTTTAGAACGCTTGCATGCACAAAGTCTCGAGGTACTGAGCAGTGGATACCCGAGTAGAAATATTGTCAGGCTGGCCTGATATTTGATCTGCGCCTGATCACCTTGTAGTACGAAGGCCTTACTTAAGTTTGCCTTAATTTGCCTGATCAAGCTGGGGTCAGGCGGTGGTCGAGCAACCGGACTTACGGCTTACTTCAAGTCGCCTGACCCGGCTAGCTTCAGGCGATGTCAAGCAACTGGACTTACGGCTTACCTCAATTCGCCTGATCCAGCTAATTTCAAGCAATCATCATGTAACTGGACTTCTACGGTTTGGCGCTACAAACGTGCCTAACCTCATCTTCTCACATGATACACAGACACGAGAGGAGCACAAGACATATTATTAATCACTTTATACATTTTTACATATAACGTGTACGTTGTGAATAATATGGACAAACACAATCGGAAGAAAATTGCGCAACGACTGCGTCTGCGTGAATAGCGGGCTCTAAATAAGGGAAGAAACGAAGAAATAATACAGCAGCAGGTTAGTATAACAATTAATTTTTTTCAAAGACTTACAATTCTTAAATCTATAAATATAAATTGGATTAAATCTGACTATAAATTAACCATACGCCAAATTATATATGCATTGGTTGAAATATTTATTATGATATATTTGACAGATCCGGAACAGATCCTCTCAGCGAGGAACAGTTCGAAATTCTTGAGGATTGGCATGTGTTGGCGCTACCACTATGTAAGTAGATTTATATTTGTTTTGTGTATCGCTTTTATTTTCCTTACTTGGTCCGTCTCCTTTGTCAGAGGAAAAAAAGAGACAGCGTAGGCCAAGCAAATAATGGTAAGCTGACAGCGTAGTTCAATCTGGTAAATGTTTTGCCATCGGTGATGATTAGCCCGGAGAGCGTAGGCTAACCGAATAATGATAAGTTAACTGCGCAGTTCAGTAATTCCATCGGTGCAAGTTAGCCCATAAGAAATGCACTTGGGATGGACATTACATTCACTGAACTGACTACACTGTCAACTTACCATTATTTGGTTGGCCTTCGCTGTACGGGCCCGGACAGCTTAGGCTAACCGAATAATGATAAGTTGACTGCGTAGTTCAGTTAAGTGGAAGTAAGTCCAGCGGTGCAAGTTAGCCCATGAGAAATGCACTTCGGATGGACATTACATTCACTGAACTGCACTACGCTGTCAACTTACCATTATTTGGTTGGTCTTTGCTGTACGGGCTCTCCTGCTTCGATTCTAATTTTCATTAAAAAATGACCGCTCGCAGCTTTTGCAACAATTTTTTTTCTTCTTTAAAGTAGATAATTGGATGGTGAGAAAAAGGGAAAAAATAGAGCTCAAATTTGTGCCACCCTAATAAAATAATGTGCATACCTTATATAGATATATATGTAGACATTGAATTCTAAGCGGGATACACATTTTCGTATTTTTCAGTGGCTGTCATTTCGAAATATAGGGAACACGGAATAGAAGTTCTTTCGAAGCAAATTGGACAAGCCGTTGGAGCGGTATCAAGGCCTGATTAATTCAGCAAAAGACTGGGACAAGTTTCGAGCGTCGCGTAAAAAAAACGAACAGAACGCCCAATGTTACGTTTCCTTCAAACGTCTGGTCATAAAAACGTTGGGCTCGGTTTACTTTATTCACGAAGTTTCTTAAGTTTTTGTTTAAAAAATATATTAGTTTATTTCGGGATGATAAGTGGAATATAATACAGTTTATTTCAAGTTTTTGTTCTATTACAAATACAAGAAAAATGATGTTTGTTTTCCACATAGATATATGTGAAAAATATATGTGATAGATTTTATATTAAGATTAAAAAATAAACGATCAGCGTTATTTATAAAGTGGTGCCTTTTTCTCTTTTGTGTATGCGTTGTATTTTTTATTTCAGAAATAAATCGGTCATCCTGAGCCGTAAAATATCATATGATTTTTCACTTTGATCAAGCCGTGAAAAATTAAGCTCTTATCAGGCCTTAATTTTTTACGCTGATCAGGCCTTGATCTTTTACACTGATCAGGCCTTGATAGTTTACCCTGATCAGGCCTTGATTTTTTACCCTGATCAGACGGAAGTCAGGGATTGTGTTTCAAGAATGATCAGGGCTTGATAAAAATTCTGATCAAGGCTGAAAAAAGAAATCAGGATGCCTGATCAGGTGTTTATTGTAGCTGGAGCAAGATTTCTACTCGGGTAGTCGAAAGAGAGTTTCATCCCGAAATCGTTTAGTCCTACTAGTCAATACCGACAAAATCGCAATATGATAGAGTATATGGATACTTTTTTGAAATTTTTCCAGCTACGAAAATGCCAAGCTGTAGAAAAAATGTCGATTTTTTCGACAAAAAAAACATTAATCATTTGTTAGTATCAACTGAATAAATGTATCGAAAAATCATTCGTTCATTCGACAATAAATGTTATAAGCTATGCTCTACCCGAATTTGAAGTACGGATGGATTTTCGTTTACAACACCGTTTCGTTAAAGAAAGGGAAAAGGGGTTCATCGCAGCGGGGCGATCCGCGCTACCGCAGTAGGCTGACTCTTCACAAAAATCGCCACAATTCGCCATAGTTTATGGACTTTTCATAAAATATTCATTGCGAATTTAAGCTAAGACTATAGGCTATAAAGCTACACACTAAAAAAATCGTATTTTTGAAATTCAGTATTTTTGCGAATATTCTATATTTTTTTTAAATCGCTCACAATTTTTAGACCCCTTAATGAGAAATGATTACATTTTTTTTAATTTGTTTTTTCCTTAGGTACACGCTTTTCGCATTTGTTACCTATTCTTCCCCTCATTGTGACCGTTTCTTTCCTCTACTGTTTTACTCCTTTTTCCTCCATCTTTCTCCTCGTTCCCCCCCCCTTGCGGCCGTAGCCGACTTCTCTCTCTATATTATATTCATCATGACATTTCTGTCATGGGTATAGGGAAGTTGCGGAAAATCTACACCAATGCAGCCAGTCATCGAGTTCGCCCCCCAATCGTGGAACTAGTCTTATTTCGCCGCGAAATGCCGAAGAAAAACATTTCACGACGAAATGTACGCGACTGGGATTCGAACCCGGGACCTCCCGGTCCGCTAGTTTAGTGGCGAGCATGCTAACTACTAGACCATCACACTGGTCTATGAGAAATTATTACATTTTTTTGCAAACTTTCTAATTTTATTTTTCAAAATTGCTCACAATTTTCAATCTGATCGTAAATTGAAAAAAAAAAAAAACAAAACATAGAACATATCATAGCATTATATGTCCCAACGTACACCCTTGCGGGTTTCTACCCTTACCCTTCTCAATACAATTCACATTCCATCATTTTATGGTTCTAAAGTTCGCATCGTTGAATTGCAACGAAAATATGTTTTTTCGTATGGGCGTATTTTTTTTGCACATTTAGGCTGTGAACATCACTGAACCATTTTTGAGGGTTCCTATTTAAAATCTCTAAAAACAAGATTTTAAATAATAAAAACCAAGAAATAAAAAAATCAAGGAGAATTTTCGTTGCATTTCAATGATGCAAAGGTCAAGGCAATTTAATTTTAACCTTAATTTGCATTAATTTGACGTATTTTAAAAATAATCCTTCCATAAACAATAAACTATCCAGTACTATCGTTTCAATCTGATCCAAGTCCATGCCAGAAAATATATAAATATATACATAACCCATTACCTAAATCATAGGTTTTTGAGGAATCAAATCAAACCCAAACGGATTAAATTTGTCCAATCTACACTGAGGAAAAAGAATTGTTGAATGTGCAAAATGCATTTTGTTGTCTCGAAATTTTGTTGTTTTAACAGTTGCTCAGACATGCTAAATAAGCAAATAGTTTAAATGTATCTTTGGTTACTGCCCAACTACACTGTTTTGTTATGCCAATCAAAAATCAAGTTGAAGGTATTTAAAGACGTATTTAAAGATTAAAGAAGACAATTTTGTTAAACCAACTGAATTTTGGATGGATGAACGATTTTTTTTCAGTGTAGATTAAATCCCCGAATCCTCTTTTTCACATATATCTCGTTTCTACGACTTCGACTCTCTGTATACCGCGTCCCCGACTTGGCAAATGGCTTCGACGTCTATTTCGGTAAACTTGAATTCAAACGGCGCAGTTATGGTACCTTATATACCACGAGTATGTAAGAGACCGAGAGCTTGAACCGTGCACACGAATGTACACGAACATATCGAGACCAATCCAGAATGAGAGACGGACAAGCCGGCGCAGACCACATGCATCCTTGACACGATTGCTCCCCATGCTCATTCACGTTTTTCGGCTAACGATTATTATTCTACTCTGACCGAGAAATAACCACGTACGAGCTGTCCAAATCTCGCGTCAAGATTGGAGCACTATACACGTCATGCAAAATGGACCTAGGGTTCTTCTAAATCGCAATTACACCCCAGAATGTATAATGATTCGAATTTTTCTTTTTTATTCACACAATTATTTATTTTGAGCACTTTAAAAAATACAAAATTTGTTACATGTACTTTAAAAAAATTCAACAATGTTCGTTTTCATGTTAAAATAATTCCAAAGATTTTATTTGCACGTCTTAAAATCAATTGGAAATTTTGTGTGCACGTTAAAAAAAATCCAGAATGTTTTTTTCATTATCTGCAAAGGGCGCAGATTTGTTGATGCGCATTTCTTCTCGCAACGCCATTTTCCGAAACGGTCTGCACGATAAAAGATCTTTTCTTGCATGCATTAAATATTACTTAGATTAAAATATATCGTTATTTCGAACGAATAAAATTTGTATTTGAATTGACCACTAGTGATAATGCGCAAAGTTCTTGGTGCGTCTATATTTTTCGCAGATTCAGGTATATACTCAAATAGTAACTCAAAATACTCAATATAATACCAAATACCAAAACTATTAGAAGCATATAAATGTTTTATTACTCATCGGTGTTGAATAGATCTTCATTAAAATAAATAAGTATAATCTCTGGAATAGTAGACAAAAATATGGATTTGGCGAAAATTTTAGTTAATTTCAATGAAAAAGGATGAGATGAACGCATTTAGTTGATTTCTATTGATGTCTTTAGTGTAAATTTCGCACTACGTCATATACAATTAACAAAAAAAATTCTATCACAAATATGATTTACCATACTGCTTTTTTCCCAAACCTGTCGACACTCTTCTTCTTCGATTTATTTACTCATTTCGAAGTGCTTTTCCGTATTCAGGCCAGCGAAAAATAAGCTCCGTCTAATTTTTGGCAATAGAATTCGAGGTGCAAGAAAACCGGGAGTTTTCGATCTCGCAGCTTGACCTGCATTCCTCTGCCTGCTGCTGTGCACCTCATCGATATTTTAACAGTCAAATTAACGTGACTTTGGAGAGTAATGCATATGATATTTTTGCTTACGGTAGACGAGAACCCTCGAAGGGAAAAAGCTCGATTTATTCATACGAGCCAACGATCACGCTACACCAGAGAACATAAGTGTAAAGTATTCAGGTGCATTGAATATTATACGATGACGTCTGTACTATGGCGTCTTCGCACTTCAATCTCATGGTACACAGGTGGGCCGGCGTTATTTCGGTGCAGACGATGGCAGGTGTATGAAGCTGTATACAGGGTGTTTCAGGTAAAGGGTTACAAAATTATATCTCAGAAAGTACAGATTATAAAAAAAAACGTTTCCAATAAAAATTGTTTCGGTTCAAGAGAGAAAAAATATAGCAATGTCAATTTGACCTTGGGTATAACCGCCAAGGTCATGTGCAGGTCAACTTCGAAATTTTCAATAACAACCTGCATTGTTATTGTATTTTCTTATAGCTTACCTCGAGGGCTTTTCAAAACACAGTGGATAAGTATTTTTCAATCATGAGACTTCAAGTTACAATACCACCGGTATCAGGGTGACCACGATACGCCTTGGACAATGCTGATACCGTCGGTATTGTAATTTTGATAGAAAATGAAAAATGCGGGTTTGTATTAAACATGTCCAAGTTTACCTTCACATGACCTTGGCGGTCATGTGATACTCAAGGTCAAATTGGCATTGCTATATTTTTTCTCTCTTGAAACGGTACCGCTGTTGCTTCATCTTTAAGAAATATATAATCCGCACTTGCTGAGATATGAGCTTGTAACACTTCATCTGAGAGGTCCTGTATTTATATATATACTTCCGCAATAGCGTAAATATTCCCCAGTTTCCATAAAGGTTTCCAAGTCACTGGAAGACTGTTGTCGCCTCACTTTACGATCTTTAAGGACTTTAGGCATACTCCTTCAAGTTCCACCAAGAATAGTCACCGCGGATATATCAAGGAATCTACGGCGACAATCATACGTGTCTTATTTCGAGAATGTTGAATAAATTGCTAAGATATCTAGTAATGGAGAAATCAGGCAACATTAAAAAAGAATCGTGAAACCGATTATTCGATGGTCTTGCAGTTTGGCATCGTTGGAACGCCAAGAAAATTCTTTTACATAAAAAAAAAATCCATCGGTTGATATAGTTATTTTTGCTGAGTTACGTTTTCGGTCTTGGCAAACATCTTAGAAAACGTTTAAGTGATTTTCGTAGCCTGAGGGTGTAAAAAAATTGGATTATAAGTCAATAATTCGAAAGAAATTATCTTTCGATGCATTCCAACGATGCAAATTGCTGCTTCATATTATTTGAGTCTCTTCTGATTAAAATCTGATAAAAATCTACAACAATTAAATTTTTCAGTAAATAATTAAAATCAATAATATTTGAGTTCCTAATTAAATAAGTAAATACAATAATGAATGAATTTATAATTCAGTAATGACAAAAGCCTTAATTACACTAATATATATTATATTAATATATTATTATATTATATATAATATAATATATTAATAATCCAATTAAACAATGCTTAAGGCCTCTAGAGTGGCCTAACCCCTTAAACGATTCAATAATGAATCCGATTTAATTTAATAATGATTCCATCCTTAATTACATTATTAAATAAATGATTCGATGGCTAATCTGATTAAGTTCAATTAAATTGAGTAGTCATGAAAAATCCTGACAAGGGAGGGCGGCGAAGAGAGGTGGGGGGGGGGGGGGGGCTATTACGTCGAGGTAAAATGTGGTGGGTCCTTGAAATCAATATATCAATCCTTGATAGAAAAAACGGTTATCCTTTACGAACAGAATGCCAAGAAGAAATGTATTATGATTATTTATTTATTTTACTATAAAAAATATGACGCGTAACAAAAAAACATATACCAAGGGGAAGGGGGCCCCAAGCGAGCTCCTAGCCTAAAGCGGGCATCCTACATAGGACTAACGTTTTAAAACTTACCGCGGTTTCGCGACGCCGCGCCGGGACGTTGCCTCCGTCCCGCCCGACCTGCCGCATCGTGAAGCTCAACTGCGGCCAACCGCGCGGCTCGAGTGGTAAAAAACAAAATTCCATGGGTTTTGGAAAAAAGCCAAGTATGTACATCGTGTTTTGTTTATTTGTGAGTAAAATAGGTCAATACTAATAGATCAATAGATGTGACTATTGTTTTTATGCCTATTTCACTTTGTTTTATTAATATTTGCTTGAATGTATTCCAATCATTCTTTAGTCAGGTTTGATGAAAACGTCAGGGGGCGCAAAAGGACAAAGTGGGCAGGGCAAAGCGAGCACGTGCACGCTATGCCCAAGTATAAAAGATAGCTATGGCAAATGAAGTTGATACTTCATTTAAATAATTTTCCCATTTTTTATCTTTATTGTAGGAAATCGAGCACCTGCCCGCTATGCTTCAATGACCGATGACAATGTGAAATTAAGATGATAATAGAGGCCAGAAGATGACTAGGAGACTGCATTTTAATAATTTTCCCATTTATTTATCTATGTCGGAACTCACCAAAACGCTATTATTTATTATAACTATGTTTTTTTTACATGTTTGAAAGTGGTATAGTTTCCTTCTTACAACGATATTCACTATTATTTTCAGATGGTAAATAAATATAAAAGAAAGACACAACAAGCTTCTTGGGATGAAAGCCTTAAGAAGGATTTGAATACTAAGGAAAAGCCAAGAAGGTAAAAAAAGAAACAAATGACAGACAAGGAAAATGACGTGTGCATTATTTGCAGCAATCCATATATAGATCCTCCCACCGAAGACTGGATTCAATGCAATGCGACTGTCAAATGTGGGTTCATGATGCAAGCACTGCTTACCCTGGTGTTGGATCATTTTACTGCGATGATTGCCAAAAAAATAATGTTTACTGACTGTTAAGAAAACACGTTAAGTTTTTGTTCTTTTATGATAATAATGAAGATTTGTCTGCAACAAAATATGTGGGTACATTCATAGTTTCTTTACCCCCTATGATTCCCTATTTTATTCTTATTTATGCCTAACCTCAGGAAAAAATACAGGGCGCTCGCATGACCCTCTACGTGCCCGCTTTGCCCAGAAACCGTTCCTGCTTTAGGCACCCCCCTGGGCAAAGCGGGCATTTCTTAAAGTTTTAAAATTTGTGTCATTATTTGTATTTTGAAGATTTACTGGAAATGGGTGAATGTATTATTGACTACGGTAAATTTAGCACCCGAAAGCAAAACAATTGTTTGCATATGATATTTCATAACTGCTTTGTTTATTTCTCTTAGAGTGCCCACGTTGGGTCCCCCCTCCCGTATCCATTGAATTGAACATGACGTTAGCATTTCCGAGGGCACGATTTTCCTAAACGTTCAGTAGGCGGTTGAAACGCTTGACTTGTCAACCTGGAACACGTTCGTGTACACACCCACACCTTCTCGACGCGTTCGCCGTGAAAACGATTCTTAAATCCTCGCCTCGTCCTCGTCCGCAGTTGTCGATCGCAGGTTCAAGGATGCGCCGTGCAGAGTGAGAAAAAAAATACAAAGAGCACGAAGCCTCGACAGAAGAAGTGACAAAGCGTCGTCGAACGTCGTGACAATTCTTTCAAGCACAAACAAGGTACACCGTTCAACCTCCGGCAAAGCCTCTTTATTTGTTGTATTTCTCTTATTATTATTATTATTTCTCTTATTATTATAGAGAAAGTATTGTTGTCGATTTGGGGGCCCGACATGTTTAAACTTTTAGTTGTGGCCAGGGGCTGCATAGGCTTGAAATTTCGAAAATACGATTTCTTTATTGCTTTATTTCATAGCCTACGGTGTTAACATTAATTTGCAACAAAGATTTTGTAAAAATTCGAAAATTTGTCCGATCTATGACGATTTTTATGATTTGCGCCTTTTTCTATTGCGTTTTTTTAAAACGGTTCTATGAAACGTTGTAAGCCGTATCTCAAAATCTATTCATTCGATTCATTTCAAATTCGAACAAAGCAACGTTTATGACGTTTTTATCGTACAACAGAATGATTTTTAAAATATATTTATGCATTTGTTAATAACGAATGATCGATCATGTTTTTTTTGCTCCAAAATCGAACTTTTTTTAACGTCTTGCCATTTTCGTAATTTTCAAAATTTCAAAAAAGTATTCATCCATAAGAAAGTTTTATTATTCTACTAAAAGTACATTTTTTTATTGTTCATTTCAGATGACCTTAGTTGCTAGAGGCACCTACACTGATTGGCCATGCAGCAACGGCGGCACTTTGTTCATATAATAATATATACATTGTTTATCAATATTTTTTCAATAAAAAACTAATATTTGGCAAGACTATGGATCAATTTCGTGTAAAATCCCGACCTCGTTATCCCAATACTCTCATCAGAAAATAATATTGAAAATCGATCTGTTATCTGGACCCCCAGCTTTAGTTTTGCGATCGGTATTCGGACTATGGTACTTTGAGGATGTGAAATTTAATTGATTTTTTAACAATGAATTATTCGTGTTTGAAAAAATCAGAAAAATTTAATAAAATACACCAGTTCAATAAATTGTGGGAACTTTCAATTTTTTTAATTTCCCATTTCTTGATAATTTGTACGTTATGATCACTTATATTTGATATTGTTTTCGAAGTAGGCTTATTAAGGCAAATGTTAAGTAGAAACATTAGAAATTAAGATTAAAACATCACCGTTTCATTTCGACGTAGCAGTATATACATATTCTATGTGAATATAAAAAAAGCTGATTTCTATTAAAAGTGTTCCGAATTAATTCCACCAGTGTGGTCTATTAAACGTATAGCTAAATGAAACGACAGTTAAACTTACATGGTTTCATGTAAGTTGTATGTAGTTGAGTTATAGGTATTGCCTCCCAACCCAAATTTTGTAATTTCGAAAAATAAGCCACCCCCTTTTCTAACTCAAAGCGTTATTTTTCGTGGCAAATTCCGCACCATAAATTCGAATAAAAAATGTTTTAAACAAAAACATTTAAAAATGGTCCGATAGCCTACTATATAGAATATCTTATGAACTACCCCGCTTTCAACTCTTCCTATCACAACGTTCCTCATTCCCTCAGTTCTCTTCCGCTACATCGAAAATCACGAGGCAGATAGATCCCCATGCAATCCCGTAATAAAAGGTAGTACGAGGGGTGGATAAAATCGGTTTGAATAACCCATCGCTGTATTGCGGGGGCGTGTGCACGTTGCAGTCATTTCCATTCCCGACGCACACACACACACACACACACACACACACACACACACACACACACACACACACACACACACACACACACACACACACACGCACGCACGCACGCACACACGCACACACACACACACACACACACACACACACACACACACACGCGCACGCACGCACGCACGCACGCACGCACGCACGTACACGTTAAGGCCACTACAGAGGCCGAAAAAATAGGCTTTTTGGGGTTTTTTTCACAGACTACAAAATAAATCGAGATTACAAAAAAGAGTGTTTATCATACATATCAGTGACTGTATACAATAATTTTTTTGCAGCGATTAGTTTGCTGAAAGAAAATGGCGGCTGTGCAGCGTTCATTTCAAAACTGCATTTTTTAAGTTGGCCGGAAACATAACTCAAACAATTTTCAACCGATTCACTTGAAATGTTGAATATATCTTGAAAAATACATGGTCTATGGAAGTACGTAGGATTTTTGTTTTATATTGCATAGTTCATTCGTTATTAAGGATTTTTTAGCCAAATTTTTGGAAAGTGAAATATTTGCCTAAAAATCGTCAGATAATTGTTAATAACAAACGAATTATGCAATATAAAAAAATCCTACGTACTTCCATAGACAATATATTTTTCAAGATATATTCAACATTTCAAGTGAATCGGTTGAAAATAGTCTGAGTTATGTTTCCGGCCAACTTGAAAAATGCAGTTTTGAGATAAACGCTGCACAGCCTCCATTTTGAAATTAATCTCTTCAAAACAATTATTGTATACAGTCACTGATAGGTATGATAAACGCCCCTTTTTGTAATGTCGATTTAATTTGTAGTTTTTCTGAGAAAAAAATCCCCAAAAAAACCAATTTTTTTCGGCCTCTAGAGTGGCCTAACCCCTCAAGCAATTTGCAAATAGGACCAAAGAGGAGAGGCGCAACCGAAACGTTTAGCCGAAATCCGCTTTTTAATTGCGAGTTTCGTGCCATCTTTCGCTGTGAAACGCCGAGTGAAAAAATGAACTCTTGCTTGGTCCACTCTCAATAGTAACCCCCATTTTAAATGTTTCTTTCCTCCATCACTTTGGCTCTTATGTCGAAACATTGTGTTGTAACCAAGAAAGTGCTTTTTTTAAACTCATCTTTTGTAAATACTACGTGATACCTCTGATATCTATGAGAAAAAACATTCAGTGATTTTTATTTGAATTAAGGCGAAGTCGAAAATGTACCACGTGACACATGAGAGCGAGAGAGATAGCTGAAATGTTCGAACGGAGCTGTTTCAAACATGAGTAATATTTAGGGCAAAAGAAAATCATCAAGCCCTCCGTCACGGAATTCTCTAGGGCCTGATGCTTTGTTTTTCCTAATGAAACTTAACCATCTATGAGAATTGTCGATTCGAAAATTTGTTAGGTTACGTTAACATGCGCGTGTGATACGTGGCCGTAAACCATGTATCACACGCTCCGACCGCTTCAATAGGTATATCGAAAGGCAATTTCGACAAAAGAATACCATCAATTGTGATAAAATTTATTGGTGACGTTGTACAAAGATCCTGATGGTCGACATTTTGGTAAAATTTGAGAAAAAAAACTACATATTGCAGCTACCACAGGATGAATTGCGAATTACTACTGACGCGCCGAATTCGTGCACATTTTAAAACCGGTAGGCTCTCAACAGTAAAAGAACACAAATTTTGCGTGTTGCTTCAACGGATTTTATGGAAAAATGACAGAGAAATTGGAATTTATAATTTTTCACATAAAATTAGCAGAATTGTATCAACGAAGCTCAAAACATTATCGATAATCCTAAAAATCCAGTGCATCAGTTTTCCCACTGACGGCGATCCCGCATGGTTCGCCATGCGAGTGTGTGTGTGCGTGCACGTACACACACACGCGGATGCGCGCGCGCGCAGGAATTGCCGCCTATTCTCGTGTAGAAATTGGGTCGGGAAAAAGTACTGCCCCTGATCTGCCTTCCCTTGATGAAATCAGGCCATGGTAATTTTTTGATTGGGCTATCAACTATCGAGATACGGCGATTTTTAAGTTTTCAACCCCTATTTCTTAGGGTTGGGGCGAGTTGAGGAGCAACATTTTATTGGGCTTACTTTCAGTAGGCAACCGTCTACCTTCAGTCAAAAATTCATATTCTACGCTAAAAACTGCTGGGTTTTCGTCGCTTTTACTGGACTAAAGAAGTAACCGCGCACGCGGTTCGGTCGTAACAAAAACACACCATATATATATATATGTGTGTAACAAACGATACGCACGACTGAATTTAGCGACCATAGCACGCTTCGTAGCATGCGCTCGCTCTGCAGAAGAGCTGTAAAACATTGTTGCATTAAACATTGTGTGGACAAATGAGCTCGAATCGATTTCATTTTTCGGCCCTGGTCATCGGAGGAATTCTAATAACGGTCGTACTTTCTAGCAAACGGGGTTGCTAGAGACTCGTCCTGGGGATGGCGCGTGACATTGTACCATCCTTGTTTAATTGATTTCATCAAATAAGCTCAAGCACGATTTATATCTCGATGCAGCTTATCGTCGATGCATTCGATTTCGACCAACTTCTCGAGCGAATGAAATTGCCCGAGACTCAATCGGCGAAAAAGTGGTAAAATTTTACAACCAATGCCTATGGTTTAAACGAATACGTTCGGCATTTTTCCTCTCCACCGGGATTTAACTTCGGCAGGTTTTCCGCGGATCGAATTCTTTAGCAATGGAGAGTGCTACAGTCTCGCTCTATAGAAGAGCGGTGGAATTTTGCCAGCATGAATTCTTTAAACAAAAGGGCTCGACTTGATTCCATTTTTTTACGACGGTCATCGGAAGAACTTTGAAAATGGTGGAACTTTCTAGTAAACGGGTTGCGGGAAACTCGTCTTCCGAAAGGGCCGTGGAATTTTACTATCCTCCTTTAATCGATTTAAACAAATAAGCTCGAACCCGATTTATATTCTTGTTGCGCTTATCGTCGATGAATTCGATTTTGGCCAAATTCTCAAGAAAACGGGATCGCCCGAGACTCACTCTGCGCAAGGGTAGTTAAGTTTTACAAGCAATGCCTATTGTTTCAACAAATACGTTCAACATTCTTCCTCTCTGCCGGGGTTTATCTTCGGCACGTTTTCCGGGGCTAGAATTTTCTAGCAATGGAGATCGCCAGACTCTCTTTGCGAGAGGGTAGTAAAATTTTACAACTAATGCCTATGGTTAAAATAACAAATAGGTTCAGCATTTTCGTCTCAGCCAGGATTTATCATCGGCAGGTTCTCTGCGGATCGAATTCTCTAGCAATGGAGATGGTTAGAGTCTCGCTCTACGGAATAACCGTGAAATAACCCGATCGAAGGCTAGGGAACAGAAAAAAATGTGGACAGATAACCCGATATTCGAAAGGCAGACGGTAGGCGAGATAACCTGAAAGAGTAGAGCACACGATCACGAATCCAAATGTTTTGTATTATTACTGCTCCAGCAAGCAAAATATTTAAAAACGCAGATTACTAATCTGTTTTTTTTTTCAGCAATCAGAATCAGTGTTGAAAATACTTCCTCGAATTCTTCTACCTACAAGAAGTATTCGCACTATCGCTGTGTTAAACATTTAAAAAAACCCATCCGCAGGTCATTGATTTAATTCCGTCAGCGATAGAAGTCAACGCTGTATTTAATTGCCTGAATTCCTTCGCCGACAATTAACATTCACACTATGCATGAAATCTTTTAACGGAAAGAATAGAGTACACGATCACGAATTCAAATTTTTTGTATTATTACTACTTCGGCATGCAACACATTTCAAAACCCATTCACAGGTTACTGATAATTTTTTTCTCAACAATCAGAGTCAGCTCTGCAGATACTACCTCAAATTCGGTCACATCCTTGTATTGAATATTTGAAAAATCCATTTGCAACTTATTCATTTCATTTCGTCAGCGATCACAGTCAACACTAGATTCAATTCTCTGAGATTCTTCTCCGACAAGTCACATTTACAATGCAACCGTATTGACGAACTGTTGTACAGGAAATACTCATCCGTGACACTATGAATAAAATCTTAGCACGGAAAGAGTCGACCAAACGACCATGAATCTAAATTTTTTGTATTACCACCCTGGCATGAAAAACATTTAAAAACTTATATTCAGGTTACAGATAACTTTCACTCAGCGATGAGAGTAAGTGCTGCAAATATTTACTCACATTCTTTCGACGACAATAAATATTGACATTATCACTGTGTTGAACATTTGGAAAACCCATTCGCAGGTTATTCTTTCCATTTCCTCAGCGATGACAGTCGATGCTGGATTTAAGTTACAGTAATGAAATATTCTTTCCCCTTTTAGGGTCAGATACGAAATTGGTAATTTTTGCATTATTTGGACGAAAGCTATATCAGAAACATCAGTTTCATCAACTCTGAACGTGTGACCTTTATTAGCACACATTTTCAGAAAAGTTACAGTCAATTCGCCATGCTCATTGCCTGTCTGATTAATTACACCGACATACCCACATTCCTTATTTTATACAGAAAACTTAACTAACTCGTAGTCTCCGATGTTATATTGGCTGATTGAAATTGAACTTGGTTGAGAAACATTCTCAAATTCCGCTATGGACGGAATATCAAACGAAACTTCCGTCTTTACAGCCTGTACTCTAGAGTCCCAAATAACATTATCCTGCGTGTTAAAATTGGGCCTGGATTCGTTTCCACATTTGGAGTCGGTGTAAATATCATCGACGTTAAGTTGTGCCTTGCCTTCGTACTCCACTGTTCCGAAATTAAAATGCTGGCATTCGTCATCGCTAAAGTCATCATTACCTAAGAGAAACAGCATACTGTAATTCCCCGAAGTGAGAAGATAACCGATATCTGATAATGCTAAAAAGTAATACAGTCCCCTGGAGCACAAAACAGTCCCGTGTGTCATAAAATGACAGGGGACTGTGCTCAGGGGACAGTTATTTTTGGCAAAAAGTGATCTAGAGCTAAATCATTTGAAATCTTTCTAGAATTGACAGTCACACGTACTCACTTATTAACTAAATAAGTAATGTATGAAATGATTTCAATTTAATTATATAAAATAATAGAAAAATTACTTACCAGAGAAGCGTTCAATCGAGCGGCTCTGTCACGTCGTCCAGTCACAAACTCAGCACTCACACGGAATAATATGGCGTTAGCAAGCTCAGCTCGCCATCTGGACGAACTTTACACCATTTGCGGTTCGTTTATCGCAATAAATGATTTCTACTAAACGAAATACGAATTGGGTGCGATTTTGAAGTTAAACCGGGGGACTGTTTTGAAATTTGTTGGACCAAATTTGAGTGATAGTTTTTCATATCGAAAAAGTATTTAAAATTATGGTCGTATTTTATAAATACATGTCCCCTATTTTAGTTAAACCTATGCAAGTTAGAATTAGGCAATGTTAATAATAAAAGTAAATATTACCCGTGAACCTCGTCATTCTGGAAATGGGACACGACAGGGAACTGCGTTTTAGGATATTTGAAAGACGCTTAAATGAATATTAAGATATTACGTCATTACGTGTGTTATGGCGCATCGAGAATAGGTAACGAATTATCGTTTTAGATAGAGACAACTCAGTAATAATAATTAAAAAAAAAATTTGCCTGGGACATCAATTTTCCATTTAGAAGAGAAACACCCGTACAGTAGAGCGTCAATAATTCCCACGTCAAAAACCTGGACCGTCATTAATGTGGATTCGATTTTGCTGAACAATCACATGATGTGAATATTTGTTAAAGCGTCGATACGACTATACAACTCGCCTTGAGATACAGAAAAGCGTGCGAATTGCGTGTTGTGTAGAGGAGAGAGTGGTAGTGAAGGCGGTAGCATCAAGGTCTCGTTTATGGGTTCCTTTAGAAAATTCGGACAATTTGATAATCCGGAAGGGGTTCGGTCGCAATTAATCCGCATTATTGACGTTCTACTGTACCTCTAATCATCTTGGTATTTGGTATCATTTACTCAAAAAAATATTACGTTGTATAGACTTGATGAGCCCATTTAGATTTGTTATTTGAATTAACTAGAAAATTCACAGACGCAGAAGTACGCTCTGTGGCCATGGTGTGGCGCAGGGACTGAGGATTCTCCCGCGAGCCACATGTACTCCGAGCGGGCGCACAGTGGGGCCAAATCCCAAAAAGCTGGCCAAAACTCGAAAACGTTGTAAATTTGGCTGAAAGTCAGTACTCGGGGGTTTTCAGGGTCGCTGATTATGAATCCGAAGTCATCATTTGAAATTAAAACAAAATGGCGGATTTGACATGAACCACTTTTATAGAGAAAGTACAAAACAGATACACATATTGTATAATACGATAAAACATACAATCGGTTGATTTAAAGTTCACGCATCATCATCCGAAGAATAATTTGATTCATAATCAGTTGATTCAACTTTTAAATCGCTGGAGCTTCCGGTACTTGCTGGCATACGTGGCGCAACTAATAATAGAACTGCTTCTGGGAGCAACGACTTTAAGTTTTTTCGAGGCAAATCGCGCAAACTTGAAATAAATGGATCGGATATTAATAATAAGCGTGAAATAAGCGTCTTCCATCGTTTTGGGTCGGGAACACTTTTTTGCATAATCTTCACGAAACTTTTTAATGTATTTATTAGTAGACTCTGTAATGTATTTATTAGTAGATGATTAGTAGAAGTTGGCATGTAGAACCACGGATATAACTGCACAAAGTAGCGAGCTGTCTGTAAGGCATAATATTGAAATATTATGAAATCGATTTCATGGCCACTCGAAATTGTCAGCAATATGACATGAAAACGACTTAATCAAGTTCTCATCAACCCCTGTAACAGCAGCAGAAATGCTTGAGTTTTCGAAAAATCGTCGAGCGGTATTCCCATGATTGGAGCTACCGAAACCAGACTTTGGTTGATCGACTATTAGACCCATTTCGATACGGAAACCTTTCTGTATATTTGTTTTTCCGATGCTTATTTGTTCCTTTTGATTAGCACTACGCGCTTGCCACTTTTTAATTTCAAGCTTATATGTTACATGCAAACAACATTCGAAAAACCGTATCCATGCATGCAACGTTGATAATCCAAACTGTAAATGATCTTCAGATACTTCCTTTTCTAGAATTGCATCGATATTGTTGAAGTCTTTTGAAGTTGCTTCGCATAAATAGCATCGTTGAGTAAACGTATTATGCATCATAGCATTACAAACTTTACCATCTACCATGGTGAAAGCAAGTCGGAAAGAAACTCCTATTTCTTTTCCATCTGTGATCTTTTCGAAAGGGACAAGATTGTTCTCTTGTTGTTTAATATAATCCATTTCCTCACGAGTTGCTTCAGGACTCTCGTGAGAAAATTGGATCCTCATTGGTCTACAAAAGCGAGGAGATGACGGCCTCGGATTTGTCTATACAACAAGTCTAGCGTTTGTATCTTGGTCGTCTGATACAAGTTGCAGTGGAACTATTGAAGTAAACAAAATATTAGCATCGGACTTGCTTCCATCATCATTGGTGAACTTTTGCTTGTACGTACTTTGGCCAGAAGTGCTATCGCAGCCCCTCTTACCAATTAAATTCAAGTTACTAACATTTTCAGGAGACAAACTTTTGACAACATCCATTTGTGTTAATAATATTCTATCAGCTGTGTGATTCAGCAAAGCCTGCAATTTTACCTCAGCACTACATTCATTGACAGAAATATCTGACTTAGGCGGATAACATTTGAGCTTGGCTTAATATGGAAATTTATACGGTGGAAATTAATTACAGCTATTCTCTTTGCTTCTATTACGAAGCCCCTGATATTGTGATATCGATAATTATAGTTTCACTATGAGCGACAGAGCAGCATCGGCAGATAAAATCGTTTCTATCGACTCCTTATACTTCTTATCTTTAGATGGGCTCCCCAATCCCATATCACGGACAATTTTCGCAGCATCTGATTTCCCAGATGAACGAATGATCATTTGAGTCGCATACGTCAATTCTTCCATACTATGTCTTGCGCGTAATTCTTCGGTCCTCCTCCGTTTTTCTCCTCCACTAGACTTCGCAAATTCTGAAGAAGGCCGGCCCAAATAATGGGATTTTTCTGAAGATTGTTTAGTTTCTTCGAAAGAAACAAACACACTCAATCATTCAGAATATTTTTGCAGAAATTAGCCTTCAGTTCTTGATGCTTGCTGCCACTTTTTATGCAAGTCATGCAACAACTTGCGGAGGACAGGTTTTGCATTGCATGTCTGATAGAGCAAAGGGGCGTTGCAATTTAGCAGACATGAAATTTTCGATCACTGCATATGTTTCAGTCACTTTGTCTTCCAAATGACCTGTCAATATCGAAAAAAATGTCCTCTCTTGTCAGGCCACATTCTTCACGTTCCACAGTAGGAGAAAAGCCCAAAAACCTGGCCAAAACCCCAAAAAATAAATTTTCGAAATAGGGTCAGTTGAGTAGTCATTCAGGTAGAGGACTAGTAACTGCATTCTATTGTGGAAGGGAAAGCCCTTTAAGTGTATACCTGCGCCGCAGCGTCAGTTGGCAGTTAGTGTTCGTGAAGAGTGTACGTGTCACGCGCTGAACAGACGAAAATAACGCTGACTTCAAAAACCCATAACCTTAAAGTGACGGGTTTAATTTCAATTCTGCAACATGGATACGACTTCTGGAGGTATGTAGAACATGTTTTTACATCGGTTGAATCTAAAGTTTATGTATAAATGATTGAAATGTAGTATAGCCTTCGGCATAAATAAAATTGAATAATTTTGAAAACTTATATTTTCAACGGTCCGAAAAGTTATATATTTTGTCACATTTTGCAAAGCTCCTAGTCTCGGCCTTTAGTTTAATGTATAAGCTTTCGAAATTTACAAGAGTTACCTGCGGAAAACGTGCGTCTTGTCCGTTATGATTTTTTTCGCATCGTGCGGTAGCCGAGCGTGCACGCGGCACTATTGAGCAGCCTCTGCGCCTCTACCTGAGAATGGGTGAAGTAGCATCATAACGGACAAGACGGCTGTTATACGCTTGAAATAAATTATTTTAATATATATGTATGTGTATATATATATATATATATAAATTTTCTGTGATTTAATTATGATGTATACGTATGCATATATATATATACATATTAAAATCAACCACATAAAAATTTCTTAAATATGAATGAAATGTTATAACATTCAAATAAAATATTTGAATATATATATATTATATAGTAAGCAAAGCTTTCTTTTAACCAAATCCATGTCAATATTTTCTGTCTAATTTTCTTACAATTATTTCAATTATTGCGGTTATTTATTTGGTAAAATAATGTACATTGTTCAAGTTTTTGTATTAATTGAAAATTTTATCTTTTCCTTTAACACCAATTTTCTACAATTTTATGTCTTTATTACAGGATCCGGTTACAAAGAATTGGTGCTGACAAGGAAAGAAGTATTTCTGATAATCAGCGAGCATTTATCCGATAAATTCGCTTCCTTGATCGAATTTATGGTAGAAAAAATTTCCAAGGACACCGGACGTACAGTTGTAGTGCCTGAGGACTCGAAACAGACTTTTTCGATACTCTTCAATCAAATGAGAACGAGGTGGCAACAAGCTCACAGAAAATCCTGTGTATTTTTCAAGAATAACGGTGAATGGCTTAGCAAGCAGGTATGTTTTGCCGCACCTACAGACACTGTAGTAACAAGCCCGGGTAATACGGGCGGCCGCCCGTCCCTTGAGTTTACAATGTCCAGTGAAAGATCTAAACGAAGGAAGACCCAAGATATTCGTACATCGTTCAACTCGGTCGAGTTAGCATACGCTACTAAGATGAGCCTTCGCTCTTCAGGACAATCCGACGCCGCAAAAGTCATTAAGGACGTAACAATGACGAGTCCTTTAAGAGCTTCCAAGTATCGTAAAGCTTACTCAGCAACGGATGAAATTACTTTATCCGAAGAGGCTGCACTTTCCGCTATGATTGAATATAAATTCTCCAAGAGTACTTACCAGGGAATGAGAAGATTAGGGAAGGAAAATAACTGTAAGCTATATCCGTCTTACGAAAAAGTGATGAAAGCAAAAAAGCGTTGTTATCCACCACGTGATGCAATCAGGATTACAGAGAGTAGTGCAGAAGTCCAACTACAGGCACTATTAGATCATACAGTTGAACGTATTTTACTCGTCCAAAATGTACTCATTCAAAGATTGACTCCAGATAATGTTCGTAAAATGGACTTGATTTGCAAGTGGGGTTGCGATGGAAGTTCTGGGCAAAGTGAATATAAGCAGACGTTCAGTGATGACAGCAAATCTGATGCGCATGTATTCTTTACTTCAGTCGTGCCATTACAACTCGTGTGTTATGATCAACAATCGAAGGAAGAAATAGTTGTTTGGAAGAACCCCAGACCCTCGTCTCCACGATTTTGTAGACCGCTTAGACTACTGTTTCTACGCGAAGACACAGAGTCAACACTTAATGAAGTCCAAATTGTTGAAGAACAAATAAAGTCACTTCGTCCATTCGAAAGTGTAATAGATGGAAAAGAAATCTCCGTAATGTACAAGTTGTTGTTCACCATGATAGATGGTAAAGTTTGCAACGCTGTATCATTGACGAAATCTGCTCAACGGTGCTATTTGTGTGGAGCAACCAGCAAAGATTTTAATGCCATCGACACTGTATTGCAAAGGGAAATCAATGAAACAAATTTGAAGTTCGGATTGTCGACGCTGCATGCGTGGATACGGTGCTTCGAGTATTGCTTACACGTGTCTTACAAACTCGGCATTAAAAAATGGCAAGCTCGAAGTGCCGAAGAAAAAAAATTACCCAGGAACGCAAGAGGGCCATTCAAGAAGGATTCCAGAAGCAATTGGGTCTAAATATCGATCGCCCAAAGCCTGGATACGGCAGCAGCAATGATGGCAACACAGCTCGGCGATTCTTTGAAAATTCGACGGTTTCCGCTGCGATAACGGGGGTCAACGAAGAAGTTATTAAACGCTTGTACGTAATCCTACAAGTTATATCGTGTGGCCACGAGATAAACTGTGAAAGATTTGAACAGTATGCTATTGAAACGGCAAGAAAGACCGTTGCATTATACCCTTGGTACTCCATGCCTACTTCGGTGCACAAACTATTAATTCATGGTCCAGTGATAATAACTCATGCTCTATTACCAATCGGCCAATTATCCGAAGATGCTCAGGAACCTCGAAACAAAGACATCAAACGATATCGAGAAGATTTTGCGCGAAAAAGTTCCAGGGTTAAAACTATGGAAGATGTTTTTCATCGGCTCTTAGTTACTTCTGATCCGTACATTTCAAGTGTCAGAAGACTACCACAGAAGAAGCTGAAGAGTTTGTCGCCGGAAGCTGTAGCGATGTTGATCGCTCCTAAAGTGACTGCTGCAGCAGACGAATTTTGCGCCGAGATTGAAGCCGTGCCGGGAGTTGTAATAGATACAAACTCGGATAATGATTCTGACTCCGACTCCGACTCCGATTACGATTTTGATTAAGAATAAAATTTTCTATTTTTGAAACGTTCCGTATGTATTTTGGAAATAAAAATAATAATTGCGTAGAATACACTGTTCACGTTTATTTTATTATGATGATTTTTTTAAATATATTAATTTATCTATTTAGCAGGATACTCGGCCATTTTGTTTATAACAATTTGCTGTAAGCTCTTTCTTGCAAGTTATAAACAATAGATATCGGATTGGTAATCAGCGACCTTGAAAACCCGTATATACCAATTTTTGTCAACATCTGGTAACTTTTTAACGTTCATGTCGGCCATATTGGATCGGCCATTTTTTTTACGATAATTTGGCTTGCGGATTCGTAATCAGCGACCTTGAAAACCCGTAAATACCAATTTTTGTCGACATCTGGCAACTTTTTAACATTCATGTCAGCCATATTGGATCGGCCATTTTGTTTACGATAATTTGGCTTTCAGATTCGTAATCAGCGACCTTGAAAACCCCTGTAAGCCAATTTTCATTCCCGTCAAAGGTCATTTGAGGTTTTGGCCAGGTTTTTGGGCTTTTCTCCTACTGTGCGTTCATCAGCGACAGATTCTAAAATTGGAAAATGTAATATCTATATAGATGGATAATTCCATATTCAACCTTGTTACTATTATTTATTCCAAAATATTGTTTGAAAAAAAGAGGATATTTATATAAGTGAATTACGTATCATAGAACTAAATACAATGAAGACCGCAGACAAATTCAAGAAAAAGAGCAAAACATTCCGTGTCGTTAATGTACGAAATTCGGAAAACTATGTTTTACATTGCAAGAACTCGCACCAATGACACAATGGCAGCTAGAGGAAGCAAGTTTTTATTTTTTCATTCAATAATAGTTCCGTCTACAACATGCGATCGGTCAAGTCGCAGAACTCTATAGAACTTATCATCTTTTCTCTAAGTGTTAAAAAATTTCCGGTGTAATCTTCCGTTTATTTTCGTACAAATGATTCGTTTATTGTTATCACATAAACTATTATTATTAATTTTGTGTTACACAATGATTTTCTACTTACTTGCAGTTGCTGATTCCATTTAAAAAAATTGAAAACGATTGATTTTTTGCGTCTTCTTGAAAATAGCGTTGAAATATTTGCTTACTGCATGCACGACGCGTCTAGCTGGATTAAGAGTCCCCTTTTAACTGCCTCACATTAGAAGGTATAAGGGAGAGGAGGCGCTGAAGTTTGAAAGTCGATCTTTGGACCCTTACCTAACCTAACCCACGACTACGAACTACCGGAACGTAAACTCTATTTTTTGACTTTTGGCCAGCTTTTTGGGGTTTGGCCCCACTGTGGGGCGCATAACCGAACCCGCGAAACGAAGTGACGCCCAACGAAATTTGCACGTGTATACCCCGTCGAAAGCTTCACTCATGTGCCTATGAACTTGCAGGAGATTAACACAAGCATACGGAAATAACTGTACAACTCATAGGGAAGAACAGTTTACGTAGCTGCACGTTTTCTTCATCGCGTAACAAAAAGTTACGTGCTGTAAGCGCGGGAGTTCGCTTTGCGGCGGGCTTTCTCGTGTTCTTGGGCCATTGCCAATACATTCGACCTCGATTTCCACGTAGTGAGCAGAAGCTTCAATTTTTGTTGACAGGGTCTACTCGCTCGTCCCTTTGGTTCCGCAATTCAAGAGAGTAGCATCAATGTGCTTACAAGTCAAAAGGGCGTCCGAAAACGGCCTAATTGTAAGAATCAATCTTTTGTTCGTCCTAGGGGTACGATCACGAGGGATTTGCTCTCCCAGCTCAATTTCGTGTTGGCCGATGCTGCGGTTATAAATAGCTGTTTACTAGAATGTTTCTTGTTCCAAGCAAAATGTGCCTGGAGAAGTTCACTACGCATATGCCTGGCACGTCCACACACATATTTATATGCGCAATATGTGGCTGGATATTGTGCGTGCTGGCGAAACAAAACAATTCAGATAGCCGAACTAGGCGGTCGCTCGCAGTTCATGGAGTTACATGAAAGTTCATGCTTCATTGTAACATTGCATAATATTAGTTTTTGGTTGACAATTGTTTAGTTATCAAGTAATCGATACTGGTTAATTTCGAGTCATTTAATTTTTTGTATGTTCTGTTTAAATCTTTTATTAAAGGTTTTCATCAAGTGATTTATTATTAAATCGTTCAATTAAAAAACTTTTATAATTAAAACTTTTATAATATATAAAACTATTACTATATATAATAACTATATATAATATAAAACTTTTATACTTTGATAATTAAACAATTATCAAATGAGAATTAAGATATTAATATCCAGTTGACAGTTGTTTAATTATCGAATAAACGATTGCATAACGAAACGTTTAATAAAAAAACCTTCCATAAAAGATGCCTTTAAGAAAAGGTTCAATACGACAAATAAAATGGATAATTCACGACTATCGTTTATTTGTTTAATTATTATTTAATGCCGTTTATCCGATAAATAAACAACTGTCAACGGAGAATTAAAATTTTTATTCTCGGTTGATCATTGTTGAATCATCGAATAAATGATTGAATAGTAAATCGATCACTAATAAAACGTGAAAAATATAACCCTTCAACAAAAGGATCGATACGAAAAATAAAATGGATAAAAATTGAACAGTATCTTTTCTTGCTATCAATTCGTAAATAAAATGGACAAAAATTCACCGATATCGTTTATTTATTGATTTATTTTCATGCTGTTAATTCGATAATTAAACAATTGTCAACTTAAAATCGAAAATTAATATAGTTTTTTATCACTATTGATAATAATTAGTATTCTTTTTTATTAATATTTATTTCCACTAATAATTTGATTTAATATATATTTTAATTCTCAGTTGACGATTCTTTAAACATTGAATAAATTATTCTGGTGAATTTGGAGCCGTTTTATTTTTCAACGAACGCTTAATACATTTTACGTATAATTTTACATGTAAAGTTTTATATTCGGTACTCATAAATAGTTAACTGATATTGAACACATTCTTCTAATTTTATATGATCAAAGATCATAACTGAGCAACGAAAAAAACTATAACATTTCTAGAGTGATCTGTTCGAAAAATGTAAATTCATCTGATATCATCCGATATTGTCTAGTGGTTAGGATATCTGGCTCTCACCCAGAAGGCCCGGGTTCGATTCCCGGTATCGGAATTTTTTTTTCTCGTTTAATAATTAGATAAAGAATTTTACCGAACCTTGAGCAGTGTGCCAAATAGTTTATCAGTGCAATCAATAGTCTAATTATTGTACTTCACTTTCGAGCGCGTGCTATACACATGTATACAGCCTTCGCCAAAAGTATCAAAGGCGTCGATAAGGGAAAAAGGTGATATTTCACAATGTTTTTTGACAACGCCAACGCATTTTTTAAAAACAAATAATATATCATTTCAAAGTACATGGATTTGACTTCTTTTACGTATTTTTTTACTAAAAAAATATTTAAAAATATAGAAGATGCAGCCGATCTCTGAAAATGTCTTGTTTTCGATGTGCCTTGCGGTGAGCACGATATCTCCGGAACGGTTAAGGAGTGAGATGCAGTTAGAGTCGTGAAAAAACGAGCATTTTCAATAATTTTTTCTTAATAGTAATTAAGTTTGTTTTACAAAAGTGGTTACACAGACTTTTTATTAACATAAAAAGTCTGTGTAACCACTATTGTAAAACAAACTTAATTACTATTAAGAAAAAATTATTGAAAATGCTCGTTTTTCAAGTCAAGTTGAAATATAACTATTTCAACTTGACTTGTACAAATTTTCAAAGAAAAATATTGATTATTTATAAAAATATCGCCATCTTTGTCGGACCCCCTTCGGCATGTAGTGCTTTGTGGTGACCATCATAAAATTTTACTGGATCATCTGAAATCGACAAACCAAAAAAAACAATCAGTTTAATAATAAATATAGTCCTTAATGGAAGCTTTTTTTTTCAAAAATTGACAAGATGGCGTCTTCCGACCGATAACTTTCGATTTTCAACAACAAAATCGCTCGTTTATTGTTTCAAAAAAATTGAAATTTTCAACAAAAATGAAACTCCTTCGATTAAGGACTAAATTTTAATGCTATAAATAAGCACACCAAATTTCATCAAAATCCATCGAGTGATTTTCGAATTATAGTGGTCATCGACTTGAAAAACATAGTTTCGAGAAAAACGCGTTTAAAGTTTTTCAATGTGGATACGGTATTATATGTTCGTAAAATTTTGAGCTCGATGGATGGAGCTAAACTTTTTTACGTACTTTGATCCGCTGAATCCGAATATCACACTTTTTTGCCGAAAAGTCGAGCATTTAATTGTTTATAGCCAATTGTTAAAACAATTTTTCAAAAAATTAAAGTTTTTCGGGTTTAATTATTTTTTAAAAAATATTTTGGGCGATTTTAAAACGAAAGTATTCTTTATAAAATTTTCCAAAGTTCATAGTTTATGAGTAAAAAATTTTTGAAATTTTCTGAAAGAGTTTTCCAATTTTACACTTGATTTATGTATAGAAATGCAAATTAAAAAATTTCTTACATCGAATCATCAATTCCTGGCCCATACAATAGGGCTTCTGTCGATGTGGAAGCTTCCAAAATATCAATTTGTTGTTGTCTTCGAAGCATTTTGCCGTCCCGGGTATTATCGTTTGCGCGTTTGTCAGCCGCTACCTGCCTTGTGACCTGACGCCCCTTCACTAATTGTGGGATATCCCGGAAACTATTCATCGGATTGACTTGAAATTTTCGGAGAATATTTTCGAAACATCATACTTTAATAAAATGTAAAAAAAATCGATTTTTTGAAAATTCTGACTGCATCTCACTACTTAATGTGGAATAGAAAGAAATAAAACGAAAAAATTCCATTAGTAGATGCCAAAACAGAGTTCACGAACGAATAATTTTTAAAATTTTTACCAAAACGGCAACAGTTGAATTGAAAAGTCGCGCTTGGTGAAGATAAAGATTTTTGTTTTTCCTTAATATAATTGGAAGTTTTCATTAAAATAGAAAAATCCTTCGTAAAAATCTTATTTTGTAAAAGGTAAGAAAAAAATGCATTGACGAAGTAAACAAAAATCACTGAATCGCCATCGATTTATTCGAGGTGTGCGATTCAAGCGGGACACTCTGTATACGATGCTCCCGCTCGTTATTATTCTTTTCCGGAATTTCGTATCGTCCATTCTGAACTGTAGAGAACCTACGGATACGTCGCGATTGAAACATAATTAAAAAGCCCTTCACGTGGCTGATGCCTTCGGATTCCTAAATGAATGTCATGCCGTGCATAATTCTTGCTGCCATACGTGGAGATCGAAGTACGAACCTCTGCGACATTCACGAGGTTGAAACATTTGAGTACCCGCGCTCCGAGTCGCCAGCGGTAGATTTTGAATCAGTTATTTTCGCAACCCATTTTTTTCGTAATTATATTTCTTTTCCCCGGGGGTGTAGTTGAACAAGAAAAAAATCGGTCTCAGCGCCAGCGATAGGATCGAGAAAATGAAAAAAAAGGTCCTTGTTTCGGCGCCACCATTGTGTACCGTCATAAGACAAAGACACTGCATCGCGTTGCTGTGTGGCCCTTGAGCACGTAATCTCAGACCATTACACGACAACCACTTTTCCCTCGCCCTCTCTCGCTCCCTCTCTTCTTTCATCGTTTATCGCTTCCTTTCTTCCTCTGTAAAGCTTCTTGAAATTAAAGCCGACCACTCAGCCATGCCATTTTGTGGGCATAGTTGTAGATGGGTCTTTCAATGCTTTTTTCAAAACTTGGGCCCACCCCTTCGGCCACTCTGTTGGAATCGTCTAAACGCAATGAAAATTATATTATTTTAAATTGCCTAATTTTTTTGCAGTTTTTAGCTATGAAACCCCTTGACCATTATTTATGTATATAAGTTCAACTTGTGCTTACGCATGTACACACATGTATGTGTACATATGTAGTTGTAAAATTAACATGAGATTGACGTTTGTGTCGCCGAAATGCAGTGAAAATTATCATTTTATGAATTGTTCAATTTTTTGCAGATTTTGGCTATCAAAACACCTCAACCATCGTCACTGTATGTACATATAAATATTGAACCCTACGTTGACACACGGGTCACTGACCTAGACGAATGTGAAATAAAATGCTCACTTTCTCAAAAGCGAAAGATTTCAATAACTTATTTCAACAATTCAATTTTATACTTTCCGAAGTTTAATTATGCAGACATATGGTATTTTTATATGCATATATTTTATTTATATACATAAAAACCGACTGAAAATTTGTTAGTGGCAGGTGAATGAAGTACTATCCTGGTCAAATTGACCCAGTATGGGCAAATCGTGGCCAAATATAAATGTGCCAACGAAGGATTAATTAAATTCAATGTATATATAGTATATACAGGGTGCGCCAGAGAAACTTACTTATTTGAAAACATTCCCGCGCGGTGAGTTGGGCGGGTAGAGGGGCGAGAGGGGGCGCATCTGGAGGGGGAAGTTCCCAAGTTTGTTTCTCCCTCCAGTCAGTTGCCATCATGCTCTGGTCTAGAGAGCAGCGGGCCTTCGCAGTCGAGAGCTTCTTTTCTAACGGTCGCTCACTTGTTGCTACGCAACGTGCCTTCCGCGCTCGCTTTGAAATTCCTCCTCACAGACTCGTTCCTGGCCGTAATTCGATTCTGTCGTGGGTTAACTCATTTCGGGAGTGTGGAAGTGTCGCTAAACCCAGAAATGGACTTCAACGGACCATCAGAACTCCGGAAAATGTCGAAAGAATGAGGCAGTCAGTTGTGCGTTCTCCCCGGCGTTCGGCTCGCAAACACGCAGCTGCTATGGGAATTTCTGACACCACTGTTCGACGAATTCTCCATGAAGACCTTCAATTTCATCCCTATAAATTGGCTGTTGTGCAAGAATTAACTGAACGCGATTTTGTTGCCCGTCAAAATGCATGTGAAATGCTGGTTGACAACCTGCCTGAAGACGCGGTCGTTTTTTTCAGTGACGAGGCTCACTTCCACATTTCCGGCTGCGTCAACAAGCAAAACATGCGTTATTGGTGTGGTGTAAATCCACGTGAGCTTCACCAGAAGCCACTTAATTGTGAGCGAGTTACTGTCTGGTGTGCGATGTCGGTAATAGGAATAATTGGTCCTTATTTTTTTGAAGAAAACGAACGCGCAGTTACCGTGAATGGAGCTCGTTACAGGAACATGATCGAGGAATTTTTTCTTCCAAGACTCGAAGAAATGAACGTTAGGAACGTGTGGTTTCAGCAAGTTGGAGCCACAGCACACACAGCACGAGACTCAATGAATTTGTTGCGACAACATTTCCCCGACCGCCTCATCTCTCTCAGAGGCGATCTCCAATGGCCGGCACGCTCTCCAGATTTGACTCCATGCGATTTCTTTTTATGGGGTTATTTGAAATCTCTGGTTTATGTCGATCGACCACGGACCATAGCACACCTCAAGAACAACATTCGCGACGCCATTGCCAACATACCGATTGATATGCTGCAAAGAGTGGATACGAATTTCATAAATCGACTTCATCAGTGTATGCGCAATGGGGGTCGCCATTTATCCGATGTCATTTTCAAGACTGCATGAAAAAAAAATTGGGATATTGTATTCTCAAATAAAAAAAAAATTTAAAACAATAATTGAAGTACTTTTGTTTTTATTGACCTTTCAAATAAGTAAGTTTCTCTGGCGCACCCTGTATATAAATATATTTTTTTTAATAAAATGTTTAAGGGGTATTAATAGTCAAAGTCTTCCAAAAAGTTGAGCAATTGAAAGAAGTAAATTCTCATTGAATGTCAACGATGCAAATTTCTATCCTATATAATTAATTATTAGGAGTACAACTTTGCAGTGACCGTTTTACTTAGAGAGCCACTGCAGCCGAAGTAGTGGCCCTAGCTCAATAAAAAAGTGGCATTTTAAACTAGAGGCTCTGCCAATGTAAACAATTTAAAAAAGCTAACGGATACGTGTATGCATTATAAAGTTATAGGCACTCAAACATGGCAACCTACGAACCGAATTCTCAGCATTTACGGGAGGTTATGATTTACTTCTTCAACATCAAGAAATCTGCGGCTGAGGCCCACCGTTTGCTTGTAGATGCTTACGGGGAGGATTCTATTAGTGAGAAAACATGTCGGCGGTGGTTTCAACGCTTCAAAAGTGGAAATTTTGAGGTCGAGAACAAGCATGGTGGCGGAAGGCAGAAAGTTTTTGAAGACGGGCTGACAGCTGGGCGTTGTGTACTATGAGCTGCTCAAATCATCCGAAACCATCACAGGGGAACTCTACCGACGTCAGTTGATGCGCTTGAGTAAGGCCCTCAAAGAGAAACGGCCACAATTCAACGAAAGACATGACAAGGTGATACTGCAGCATGACAATGCCCGACCCCATGTTGCAAATGTCGTGAAAAAGTACTTGGAAACGCTGAAATGGGAGGTTTTATCCCACCCGCCGTACTCTCCAGACATTGCCCCTTCCGACTATCACTTGTTGCGGTCAATGGCACACGATTTGGCTGACCAGCACTTCGGTACTTACGAAGAAGTCAAAAATTGGGTCGATTCCTGCATTGCCTCCAAGGACCAAGACTTTTATCGACGCGGGATTCGAATGCTACCTGAAAGATGGGCCGAGGTCGTAGCTAGCGACGGGCAGTACTTTGATTAAAAAATATGTAGCCACTTTTTTATAATAAAGCCTTAAACTTTTGAAAAAAACGGTCACTGCAAAGTTGTACTCCTTATATATTATATTATATTATTAATTATAATCATTTTTTATTGTTGTATTCCTTTATGACATCTATATTGTTATATATAAAAATTATTTCTCTATTCGTTCATAGCTTTCATTTAATTAGGACCGAATCTTAACATAGACTCAAGTTCACTACTATCGATAACGTGGCTTTTACCAAGAAACTGTTTTTCTTGTCTAAAGGAAAGTGTTTTGCATTAATACGATGGTATATCATTCTTCGGGAATACTCGACAATATCTCGCTCCATGTTTTTCTTCAATGGTTTTTTTTCTCTCTATCTGTTTCTCTCTCTCTCTCTCTCTCTCTCTCTCTCTCTCTCTCTCTCTCTCTCTCGCCCTCCCCCCCCGTCTCTGCACTCGGTATTCATTCTACACACAAAACAATAGGAAAAATGATTCCCGACATCGTTTTCTTTGAAAGATACTCATGCCTGCTATCCAACATGATATGATATGTGGAGGTCGCATTTCTTCGCTTACACACTGTTGCAATGATATCGTCGATAATGATTACAAAATATAACGACAGAGAGAAACTAGTGACGAACATGTTCTACGGCTATTTTTAAAGATTTAATCTCTGTCTCTCTCGCTCAACTTATTCATAGAAAATCGAGTTATTTTTAAATATTTGAAACTGTCTGTCGTTCTCGCAGAACTTACTGCCGGTCATAGTAATTAAAAAACTCCGGAAACCTTTTTCAGACGGAATACTCTAGGCTCAGGAAAAACCCGGTGAGCCCATTAGAACGTCTCTCTCTTTCTCTGTCACTCACACGTTTCACATGCCCCTTAACGAGGTCAACGATTTCCACCTTCTGCTGAGTTGACGCTCGAGCTTCGCGATACATATGTGAGAATAGCTCAGCGTCAGCGCTATATAAAGAGCATCGGAACCGGATCATCGAGGGTTTATCAATTTCTCACGTTGAAATGGAAATGGTTGTCTGCTGGTGACAGGGTCGCCACCCGGCCGGTTTTTGACCGGGGCCGGTAGCGGAAATTTCCAAAAATCTGAGGAAATGTGTTGATAGCGTAAGTCCGGGGTAGTTGGCCACAGTTTTTTCAAGGATCCGTCAAAATAAAAGTACAGACGTTTCTTGACCTATCTTCATTTGTAATTAAACTTTGATCATTTAACTTTAAGATAATTTACGAAATTAAAACAAACTCATATCAGATCAACCTTAAAATTACTATTTTTTGAAAATCACGATTGGCCATCTCGTCCGGAGTGTCCGGGTGTGATGGCCATAGGAGTGGATGTGAGATGGCCAGTTACCCAGCATTATGCTCTCGGTTTTCTCGTTGGTTTTATGTTTCGATTCTTAATGTATTTTCTTATGGCCACATCTAGAACACATATAATCGAAATCAGTATAATTTTTGTGTACCTAAAGTTGGCATACTACCCACTGAAGCGAGTCTTCGATGAGACGAGACATTGTTCTTATATCGTCTTTCTAAGGTCTTGCTAGGTATTTCGTAGATCCTAGCAGCTGCATGAACCGACAATTCATCATTTTTCACACCATTAATAGCTGCTTTTAAGGGGAGGTACCTGAGTAAACGGCAAGAAAAGCAGGTAAACTTCGGCAATTTTTATCTCAAAAACTAATGTTTCGATTGGATCCGGGTTTTTTTAAATTGGAAAATATGTACATTGAGGTATGTTTAGGAATTTTTTGAAACCAAATTCGTTGACTGGAAGCGCCGCTGTTGTGGTCAGCGTCAGACGTGTTGTTTGTTGACATGGTTAGTGGTGCCAAGGATTCCGGGCAGTCGGTTGATCTGAAACATGAAAACGTAACGGATTCTTGAAATATAATATACAAAGGAGTTCGCCTCGTAGAGGTTTTTTATTTCATTGAACCATTGCTTTTTTATGCAACCAAAATCGTCGGAAATTGGCAACGAAAAACGAATGTTAAATTAAAACGGTCGCAATTCCGTCAAAAATGAAAGTTTCAAAAAAATCCTATGAGGCGAACTCCTTTGTATATTGTATTTCAAGAATCCGTTGCGTTTTCATTTTTCAGATAAACCGACTGCCCGGAATCCTTGGTACCACAAGCCATGTCAACGAACAACACGTCTGACGCTGACCACAACAATGGCGCTTCCAGTCAACGAATTTATTTAAAAAATTCCTAAACATAACTCAATGTATATATTTTCCAACAAAAAAACCCGGATCCAATCGAAACATTAGATTTTGAGAGAAAAATCCCCGAAGTTTACCTGTTTTTCTCACCGTTTACTCAGGTACCTCCCCTTAATGATTCTTGAGTCCAGTTCCTTCGCAGAGCAATTGCTTTTATCGTGTACTTATTAGCCATCGAAAATAAATGTAGAGAAAAATGAATTACCTGAACATATCACAACCAATACTATGGCCATCACACACCGACTGTACGTGGCCATCTCTCCTAATCTCCCGGGGGAGATGGCCACATCTAAAATGTAAACAAATAGAAACAATACATGCGAAATCTTGAGGTTATAACAAAGCACTATTCGTGAACTACTCAAGAAATACAAAAGTAACCATTACTTTTACAAAATAACTTCACCACAATGTCAAACATGAAACCTTCAAATTTTTTTGCTGTAGTATAATTAACAAGGATTTGACTTACTTAACATTTTTTTTGCCAAACTTTTGCTCGTACACTTACATCTGCGCACGACGCAAAGCGAATTAAGCAGTAACAGGTGAAATCTAGTGCGCGGTTCTATGAAATATTTCAGTTGGCCATCTCTCCCTTATGGCTAACTCCCCCGGACTTACCCTAACTGCTTTATTTTTTCATTATTTTATAAAACGATTTATTTTATTTTTGAAACCTGCTTTATGTAAACGATGTTTATGTTTTATTCTGCAAACAAGTGTGCCATTCCGAAGTGAACATTTGCAGAAATAATTGCTAAGAATTGAATCGTTTGCACGAGCCAGAGATTTTTCCTAATGATTCACGAATGCAAACGGCACGAAACAGCGAGAAACGTGTGTATTTCAACGTTGTATTGCAAATTAATAATTTTATTTCGAAAATAAACGCATAACCAATATGGTTTTTCCCATTTACGCGTGTCTTGATCACCGTGAGAATTCGCGCTTCAATGAAGATCAAGAGAGCGTTTATTCATGATTATTTGCCAAATTGAAAGGGAAAACCCAAACAAACCCCAACCAAAACCCAAGGAAATCCCAAAGATATCCCAAAAACCCAACCAAACCTTAAACGAATGCCAACGACACCCCAAAGAGAGCCCAGCCAAACTCAACCAAACAAAAAGAAACCGGTAACCATATCCTCACACTGACCACAACGTCTACTACCCAATTCCCATTTCCAACCCAACCATTTTTTTCACGCCAAATTTCCGAAGCAAATTCTTTCGGTAAATATCCCTAAAAAATCTCTTACCAAATTCTTCTTTGCGTTATCCCGCAGATGATTTGGACATCAGTTAATTGAAGGACCTCGGAGGGCTCAGTGATGACCGCGACAATGGGTCTAGCACAGCAGCAACGGCAGCAGCAATCTCCAAGCATGTCTCAAGATGCTGTGGATTACGCGGTTTATTTGCAATCCTCTCACGTCAGCCGGAAAATCCTCAGCAGTTCCGGCGCCCTAGACAACCCCAATTGCACCATCGGTATCAAGCACCAGCAGGCCTCGTCCGAGAGTATCAGGCATCAGCTGCTGCAAGGAGGCCAAAAGCCCGATTCGCGCGACCACAATACAAGCTTCACCAGCACCAAAGGACTCCTCAACGGTCCCGGCCAAAACAATTGTTTTCTTAACAGCGCCGTCCAGGTAAATCGTCCTTCCATTCAAATTCCATCAGACTAATTGCACGCTGCTAAGCGAATACCTAACCACAACCACGTTGATAAATTTATCTGGAACTAATGGATATGATAATATCATATGTCAATTCATTAGCTAAATTATAGGAGTGGACGAATGTCGAAATTATACGATGGAGAAATATTTACACGGGGATTGAGGCTGAATATTACGACGGAAATTAATAAGATGTCGCATTTCTGTTGACGTTTCTACCGCAGGCTGTCAGAATGGACAAACGTTTTTTCGATTCTGACCGGCTACTCGGTTCAACAGAGATGCCTGTGAGTTTGTTTGGGTCACTGGGAACTGGGAAAGGTTTGGGTTGGAACATTGGAATTTCAAAAAATTGCCTGCGCTTAATTGTTCGTAACATGCCGCAAGAAATATAAAACTTTTCTTCTCCTTAGGAGTATTATAAAGTTAGAAAATGAAAAGAAAAATCGTTAGCTTCCCTTTACAGTCTGGCAGTGAGGTAGCGTATGCAAAATTATAAGACCCGAAATCTTTACGGGAACAATGAAATATTTATAGAATTTCTGACACACCAAAGATGCCTTCTAACAATGGTTAAATGGTCTTTTTCGACGAAATGATTGCCATTTCGCGGGAAGCGCCTGCGAGCAGGCAACACTCCTGACACTTAAGTATGCGTATGCTTGTATCCAGTCAAAAAATATTCTCGCCATTCAGCACACGCGCAAATGGGGAACACACGTCAGTTAAACAACTTGTAAAACAAAACCATCGAAGGATCAACGGAAACGCTGTAAATTCCTTACTGATTTTTACTCACGTGCGTGCCTATGCAAATACCACAAAAATATATTTTATTAACACATCGGTTTTCAATTTTTTTTTTAAGTGAGTTTTGGGATGACATTGTCGGGATTTACACACAATTGATATATGTGGTCTTGACAGGTTTGAGTTTTTTTTAGTTGCAAAATATTGATAATTGATGAAGTTATTATCATTTAAACAAAGTACCGCCGTTGCTACATGGCCAAAAGGTGTAAGTGATTTTCAAAACTCGGCTTATCTGAAATGAAAAATAAAATGAAATGTAATTTCATTTCAACAATAATACTTTCGTACGATCGGATACATCTATTAAATTTTGACAATGTAAAAAATGGCAAGCTGTAGAAAAAAAACGTTGATTTTCTATCAAAAAATGACTTTTATCATTTGTCATTAACCAATGGTTAAACATATAAAAAAATAATTCGGGTATACGATAGAAAATGTTTTCAACTATGTTCTGTCCAAATTTGAAGTAAATGGGACGAATAGATTTTGAGATACGACTTGCACCGTTTCATAAAAAAAGTTTCGAGAAAAATGCAGAAAAAAGGGCGAATCGCGGTGGGGCGGTTCAACGTAGCGCAATGAGCTGACCCTTCCCAAAAATCGTCATAACTCGGTAACTTTTTAAAATTTGTACAGAATCTTTGCACATGAAAGGTAAAACCCTAGGCTGCAGAACCAAACAAAAAAGAACGTATTAAAAAATGCCAAGCTTATGCAGGGCAAATAACGACGGTCAAATGATCATATCTTCGCCAACAAAAAAACTTTTTCTAAAATTGATATTTTCTTTGGCTTGGAATAAAGAGAATTCAAATTTAATTGCATCGTTTTATAGCCTAGGGTTTTCCCTTCAATTTTCGAAGATTCATTAAAAATTCAAAAAATTGGCGAATTATGAGGATTTTTGGGAAGGGTCAGAGCTTACTGCGTTACGGCAAACCGCCCCGCTGCGATTGCCCTTTTTTCTTCTGTATTTTCCTGGAAACTATGTTTTATGAAATGGTGTAAGCCGTATCTCACTGTCGTAGACCTATTTATATAAAGTATATTCGACAACGATTTTCACACGATATCGTCATCTTTATACTATCTTATTGATACAATATATACAATATACACAGCCGATTTAACGACATTCACGACGTATGAAAATGACCCCCAGATGAAAAGTGCAAATTACAAGATCGAGTGAAAGTTGACCTGTTTCGATTCGATTGTGCTCTCGAGCTGTTCCGTCGCCTTTTTATGGAACGGTATATACACGTTCACTAAGCTTGTTATTATCGTTGGGGGGAGTTTCTCGAATCAACATACCGACGGGATTTAATATCCATGCACGGTGACTGTACGATAAGTGGCCCCGATTATGTTCTACTTACACGCGATTAGAGGGTGCTGTGGGCCGCCTTTTTCCCGATAGTGTCAAGTCATTTCCACACACGCGTGAAACTTCGGGTGAGAGATGTCCTAGTGATCATTGAAATTGAGTTATTTACTATTTTTTAAAATGAAGATACCAATTTCCTGAAATTTTCTATATTTTTCTAAACGCTGTTTTCTCGTTGCACATTGATATGTACAGGGTGGACTTTTAAAGTTAGCGGAACAAAATATCCCGGGAGGGATGCATTTAAGGGAAAAATGTTTCGAACAAAAGTTGTATAGTTTTGGGCAACAAAAATGATGGTCTCAGTTATTTTTTATTTCGTTGTCATTTTTTATTCCAGAAACTTTTTTTTGCATAACTTAATAGGTAAATAATGTCTAAAACATTTGTTCGTTTGGCATTAATTTTCAAGATATTTTCAATATTCAAACAAATAGATACCCAATGAAAAAAATTAAGACAAACGAAAAAGTTTTAGACAAAAGTTATTTATTCCGTTACGCAAAAAATGATACCGAAATGAAAGATTTTGGTTAGTATTTGAAAAACTGAAATCGATCTTGAAATAATCCTGAAAATTGCCACTAAATACAAAATATCTACACCATCATTTGTCTCGGGGGATTTTTCATTGTGACAACTCAATGGGTACACCCTGTATATTTTAACACATACCTATGGGATATACAATAGCGAGACTTACAGTTCCGGTGACGATTGCGTTGCGTTTTGCCCTCGGAACGAGATCGCCAAGGAGTGCCTCTAGATCACTCCGAGTCAGGCAACGTTTTGCTTTGTCTCGATCCACAAACCGTTCAGAGTGAGAAAATAGGACGACGGATCATATGGATACTTGCTGACGTCGGTACAACACGTGCCCCGAGGTCAGCTTCTTTGATATCACATTTAACACTTTTTTGTCTCTCAAACTCAGAATTTTTTTTAATTCCTGTAAATTCTACTTTTAATAATTTCCACGCTTTTTTAAAAATCGTCATCCCGAGACTTTTAATTGAATTCAATTAAATTTAGGATTTTTCTCTAAATTCTACGAGGTTGGAAAATTGATTTGATTTGCTTTGAAATAAACGTTATTTTTATCCTTCATTTTTCGAGTCCTCCGAAAGTATCTCGGAAATTTTTTAGCATTGTAGAAATTGTGATCGAAAAAAAAAATACACGAGAGCACTGAGGTCGAGCACGGAAAAATAAAAAAAATCGTCTCGTTCACCAGAAAAATTTCAAGCAGACAAAAAAACGAAATTTCTTTCTTGCTCTCGTCTCAATCCAGAGAGACCACGGCTGCGTTTCAAAAGCTTCAAGTACGATTTGTGAAGTGCGTTTTATCGCCCTTAGCTCTTTGCACAGGATTATATCTCCATCCCGGAGAGTACTCTTGATGATTGTTTCTTCAACGCGGACGAGGAGAGAGGGCGAAAGTTTCTCGTGGTCGCAGGAAAGCAAAGGAGCTTTGTAAATCTCGCGAGTCACCATTTTCATCTCGGTATCGTCTTTCTCATTTGCGTTTTTTTATTTTTCATTTTTTTTTTCTAAGAATACGGCTATGTAATCTTACTGTAATTTTCTCCCTCGTATAATCGCTCGTTATCGCTTTGACTATCTCGAGACATGCGAGCGACCCTCGACAGCTTTTTGTTCATCTCAGTACAACGGTTTTCACATTCTTTAATTTTTTTTTTAATTCGAGATGAAGAGTTTAAGGGACAAATTAAGGGGGCTTTTGAGAGGTCTTTCATAAAGACATCGACGTCTATTTCTCTCTGATGAAAAAAATTATGGACATTTTTATTTAATTACTTATTTACATATTAATTAATTCAAATATAAAATATAAAATTTACATCTAAAATCACTTGGACATTGTACGGGATTATTAGTAGTAGTAATAGTGCTTTATTCCGTGTACTTATACCCTTGCGGGTTTTTACAATCTCTCCCGTATTTACATATACTTCACTCAATTGTAGGTTTTTAAAAATTTTAAATATACATTCTCTCGTGCGCACTTTGTCTCCCTTCTTCCGGGTCTATTTACATTCGTCTAAATACGTCTTTTACCTTGACGTATGGGATTATTATTAGAAATCTATACTCTGAATTTATAAAATATTTGACAGCTATAAAAGTAAAGGAATTAAGATTTTTTTACAAGCTTTTTTCACGAGAGAGAGAGAGAGAGAGAGAGAGAGAGAGAGAGAGAGAGAGAGAGAGACACGAATCTGCCATTGCTCTCCAAACACCTGCCACTAAATCGAGCAACCTGCGCTGCGGCTACCAGTGTGGTAGTACCTTGGCGTCTCCTCTGATAGCTCTCTTTCTTACTTCTACGTTTCCGGGAAGCGATTAAACCGTAATGAACCCTGTAATATTGCGCCGAGAGTCACAGAGAAAAGATTGGATACAAAAATTTGACACTGCCACATACGTATGTGTTCAAGGTATATTTCGTCTTGAGGTGACGTGGAAAAACCGAGTTCCGAATTTGCCTAAGTCGGGTTCATCATACCCCAAACAACTTCCCGAATCAATTGTAGGCACGGAAAGCTGAAAGAAATTTTGAATACATGGAAGATAAATAAATATCGATCCTACAATATGTATTGGTACTTTGGCTGCATCCAAAAATCCAAAAATATTCTCGCAATGTTATTCATAGCCTATAAACAACTAGAAACATTTTTGTCGTGTTAATTTTTGCGATTGAAATATTTATAAAAAATGTTCTAAATACCAAAAGACCCGACGCACTCTACAGAATTTATTTCCGAAGATAAAAAAAAATTGCGTTGAAAATGATTAAAAACTCGAACTATCGTGCAGATCGTCTCGAACAATGTAGTTCCGACAACCCGTCACTAACCCGCATTATGGCGTCCCTAATTACGGAGTATTTTTTTCAGACGCGCAAAAGTATAGAGACCAATATTGTCAATAATGAAAGATGATTTTTCGAAAAATAGGTGCTTTGCGAATTGCTTGAGCTAGCACCAAAAAATTGACGCGCGTAAAGGATAGAGATATCTGATTCGTGCGATGACACGCGAGAGTTAATTCAGGGCATCAGAGTAGATAATCTCGGGCCTCCCGCGCACAGGTGGCACAAGATCAACCTGAGCGTTCTCCATATGGAGCATCTTGAGGGTCCCGGTGCCACGAAACGATCCGAGGGCACGTGCCTCGTCTCGCAGCTGCCTCCCTCATCGTTTTCCTAACCTAAAACTTCCGCGTAGTCCACATGTCTTTGCAGCTGGACCTTTATCGTCTACGTTTGTCATCAAGTAGCTGGGAAACTTTACGAAATCATCGGATAGGTTTGGATTTTCCACCACCGGGCAATATTATTCGGTGGCCTAGATAGTACAGAGAATTTTATCGATTTTGATACCAAGGGTGACCCGTCATTTCCCATCGAATAAAACTTTAGGTACCTGCAAAAGTTTGGAGTTCAAAAAACAGATCGTTTTTCAATATTTTTTCTGACGAGAATATTGGGATGAGAAGGTCGATATTTTATACATAACTAATACATACTTTTGCCAAGTTTAAGGGTTTTTAAATTGAAGAATATTGATATATAACAATGAAGTCATTATTATTTAAATAATGTGCCGCCATTGCTGCCTGACTAATCGGTGTAGGTGCTTCTGGCAAATAGGGTCACCTGGAATGAAAACTAAAGAAATGTACTTTTAGTACAATAATAGCACTTTCGTATGACTCGATACTTTCTTGAAATTTTGAACATTACGAAAATGGAAAGTTCTGGAAGAAAAAGATTGATTTTCCAGCAAAAAAACACCCTTAATAATTTGTTATTAACAAATCGAGAAATATACATCTTCAAATGTTTGTGTTATACGATTAAAAATGTTATGAACTATGTTCTGTCCGCATTTGAAATGAAACAAACGAATACATTTTTCGCCTGTCCGGCAGATTCAAGGAGTTGAGCGGGTTCGAAGGTTCCGGCTCGTTGGCCCATGTATCCGGGACGGGTGCCCAGAAAGCAGTCCCCCTTTATTTACAATATACCTATACATAGTGTTGCATGTATGTAATATGTTGCATGTGATATCTATACAATATGTATCACAAGCATACGCCCAATGTTAATGCAGAAAGACCATTCAAATATTAAAAGGCTTTTGTGACGAACGTCAAAGCACAAGAACGTATCCGTTGCCGAAACATAATTGCGGGTTTTGTGATAAATTCCAGGACAAAAATAGATGAAGAATGGACGGAATTTCAATGTGATTTTGTAATATAGTAAAGTCATATATATATACTTAATGTACTGTAGCAGGTGTTTTCGGGAAGGAAAACGCTTCCCCGTTGCATCGCAAAAAGTGCCAGGTGACGTGGCTTGACCCATGCTGCAAGGGAAGAAGAGGAACCGGAAGTATATAGCCGGTGCGGCGAGATATCAAAACGCGCCCTCAGCCGTTTCTTACGATTTCATGAAATTGGAGTGAAGGGTGAATCTTGTAACGTACGGGTCAGCAAACCTTCTATGAGCACATAAACATGGAATAGGGGACACCAGGATTAGTTCGTTAATTGCCCGTGGGATGTTTCTACCAAGTGTCATCGTTCCTTCTTTCTTCAAATGCCAAAAAGAGAAAACTTTTCTAAGAAAAGTTTGACAGACTTTCAAAAACCCATAGGCAAACTTAAATAAACCTAAGCTCAAACTCAAACGAATGTAAACCCGAATCCAGATTAACCCAAAACCAAACAAACAAACCAATCCCAAAAGGCCCAAATTCAAAACAAACGAACCAATTTCACACTGAAATCCACACAAACATATACCTAAACGAATCCAAACACAAACTCACACTAAACCAAACCTCAACGAACCCGATTTCAAACAAATGTAAATAAAAATAAACTCAAACCCAAACCCACACTAAACCAAACCTAAACGAACCCAATCTTAAACACTAACGCGATCTACACTAAACCCAAGTCAGCACAAACCTGAACCTAAGCAAACCCGTATGGGCGAACAAATACTTGCTTAGTTCTATAAATTTTTCTTGAGACTAGGACCCTAATAGGGATCGCACCGATAAGAGAGGCAGAAACTGTGAGTGATTACGCCGCGGGTACTGCGATTCCCAAATTTGGCCACACCGGTTCTATTAGGGGAAACAGTACCTTTTCTTCTCGCTTCAGCTTCCTTGACCTCGCAGCAGTCCCTTGTCGTTACGCAACGTTAAAGGTCTGCTTCATGAACGCCGAGCTGGAGACGAAGCAGGCGCAACAGGCGAAGAGGTCGGACAAGTGAAAATAGAGGAAGAGGCGAGGAGAATGTGGGAAGGGGATCTTCTTCATGGCTAACCGCGCTACCGAAGTCACGGAGTCAAGTCAAAGTAAGGTGAACCCAGGAAAGACAGAAGTACAAGGGGAGTCTCGAAGTCCCACTGCCATTTTGCCGAGAACTCTGTCGAAGAAAGAGAGAGAACCACGTGTGGGAAAAAGCCACGATGCGAGACTGAGAAAACGCTCGTTCGTTCGATCGTCCATCCTGCTCGAGCAGTTCGTTGTTTCTTACGCACTGACACAATGCAACTCTGGATACTCATGAACGTACAGGCAGTTATTGTTTTTTGCACGAGCAGTTGGTGTACGTGTATAACATTTCTTCCTAGATCATATGACGGACCATCTACATCGATGGAATAACAGCAAAAAGTGATGACGGAGCTTCATTAGAAACGTAAAGTTAAACTTCATTCAGAAACGGTCAGTCCATTCTGATGGCAGACACTTCTAAATTTGCATGAAATCCGTTAGAAATTGTTAGTCGTGCATGTATTCTGTCGAGGAACCGCCTTCAATGGCAACCGTCATTGGTTTCGACGGAATAGCTCTTCCGTCGCTAGATTTTCTTCCATGCATGGCGTCTCGAACTAATTCCCGTTCGGTTGGTGTAATACAACTAGCCAGTCTCAAGACAAGTATCGGTAGCTCTCTGTACCATCGAGCCCCGGTAGCTTATTCTGGATCCACCAGCGAAATCTAACCGAGGGTTCGACCATGCGATTCAACAGATACCTGTGTACCGTGGCATACAGAGATACGTATGTACTGTGTATTCGAGTACCGGAACTTTTCCACGATTCCCCTGAGAGACATCTTTGGAAATACGAGCAGATCTATACAGCCCCTCATGAGGTGTATCTTTCTGGACAAAAACCATCCCACTGATCTCATGTTCCTCTGTCAAGATTTCAACAAATCCTATTGCGTTTTGGATATTATCATAGCACGTCAAATAGTTGGTGATTCTTCACGTATAGTACTTATATCCTTCCTGGAAAATATAGCCTGTCCGCTTTTGTCCGTACCGTTAATGAGAAAAAGTGTCAAATGTTCTGTGGTAATGAAAATCAAATTCTGGAGGATTCAAGTCTTGGTCCAAGATGTTTTTAGTATTTGATCACAGGCGTTCATGAAGCTGCTAATGAAGGATATCTTTCTGGACCATAATCATCCCACTGATCTTATGGTCTGAAGCCGCTTTTACAATTTCAACATACTCCTTTGCGTTTTGGATACTATTGTAGCACGCCAAGTCGCTAGTGATTCTTCACATACAGGATATCCGTCTTGGAATAACTAACCTGTCTATTTCTTCCTCAGTCCCAACAACGAGAAAAAGGGTCATCAGTGTTCTGCGAAATTGGATGGAGATTGGATTGGAAATCCAATCATAGAGGATTCAAGTCGTGGTCCTAGATGTTTGTATTATTTGATCATAGGTGTACATGAAGCTCCTAATGAAGTGTATCTTCAGGATACTGACCTCATGTTCTGACAAGATTTGAACATGCCCATTTGCCTTTTGGATATGTACTATCATTGCACGTCAAGTCACTGGTGATTTTTCACGTACGGGATACCCTTCCTGGAAAAGCTAGTTTGTCTAATTGCTAGAAAGTACCGTAAATGAGAAAGAATGTCGTTAACTGTGGCCATCCAATCTTTAACGGTTCACGTCTTTGCCCAAAATGTTTTTGGGATTTGATGATAGGTGTTCATGAAGCTGCTAATGAACTATACCTATCTGGACCATAGGTAACCATCCTACTGATCTGATGTTCTGAAGCCCCTCTCAAGATTTTAACATACCCCTTTGTGTATCGGATATTGTAGCAGGTCAAATAGTTGGTGACTTTTCACCTACAGGGCATCCTTTCTGGAAAAGCTAACGTGTCTGCTTTCATCAATACCATTAATGAAAAAAAATGTCATCAGCGTTGTGTGGTATTGGAAATCCAAATCCACAGAATTCAAATCTTGATACCATATTTTTTTAGAATTTTACCGGTTGCATCGTGATGTTTCAACATCGGAATCTACACGACATCCCACAGTCTCTTTTCGCCAATAATTTCCGTGCTACCGTCCCGCGTAAATTAATTATTTTCCGAGGTCGAGAATCATTCTACCGAGATCCAACGAAGAGAAGAACAAACAGTAATGCCCATATCGTTCTGTTATCGAGCAAGTCATTTCTCCAAAGCGATCCCATCGTTCTTTACCGTTATCGAGTTCTCTTTTGCTGGTGAAATTTTTTAAAGAATCCGAGGAGCAGGTAAAAAATGGAAAAAGGAAAAGCCGATACCCGTTCTTTATAGGGGGTAACAACTCCTTCGTACACATACGCGTGTATTTCAATGCAGGTGGTCATCCAGTCGATGTAGGAAGAAAATCTCGCATTTCTTGGGCGTGGTCCCGGATAATATTATAGCTGTGAATGTTCTCGGTCTACATGTGCATGTAGGAGTGAATACATTCGCGTTCGTAAGCGAAGGAAAACGTGAAAAATTTTATGAAGCAGAGTTCGCAGAGCTGCGATGCTGGGCGGATTAAACAGGAAGCAGACCAAGCCTAGGCCCTTCCGGAGTTATTTTTCAAATCGTTTGCTTTAAAAGTTTGTTTATATTCACGAGCAGAAGTACGTGGAGTCGGATTTTTCACTTTTTCCCTCGCGCCTGCAATTTTTATAATTCTTGGCAAAATGTATCAATGCTGCAATTTACTTACAGTCATATCTATTAATTTGAACTCTATTATTTGTTTGACCCTTATTATTCACGATCCTAAAAAAATCAATCTAGTATTTCAGCCACGAAAGAAACAGTTTCACGATATAAAATATGGGTTTTTGATTTTTCAACGTTGTGAGCAATTGTCAGAGAGCTTTGTATCTCTCAAAAAAATTGTAGCGCAAATATAAAGATAGATCTTCTCTTCGAAAGCAGCAATTTATAGATAAAAAAATACTTATATTTTATATGTAAACTCGACAAAAAAAATTCTGCTTGATAAAAAGTGTAGGTTATTGATAGTACGTCAGAGTTTATTGAAAAACTGTGTAAAAAAAGACCAGCATTCGTCATGACAAGTTTCCTTATGAGATTTTATAAAGATTTTGATTCTATCTGGAAAACTAAATATCCACTTACAAGGAACATCACTTGAGTGTCCGACTTCGATTTTGTTGAAACTCATATATGGCATATGTCATAAAGTATTGAAAACTATTGAGAATGTATTTCTTTCATCGGCAGAAAAACGATTTTAAGGGAGGAAACCACTCCTCAAAAGAAGGCGTGTCGAGCGGCGATATTGCAGTTTCACCAAATGAAACAAAATGAAAATTCTGAATGAAACAAAAACCAATATTCTTCTAATGTAAAGCGATGAGAAATAGACTATAGGATTATTGAAACAAAAATTAGGGGATGGTACGCCTTTTGTCGAGGAGCGGTTTCCCCCCTTGAAACCGTTTTTCCGCCAATAAAAAAATACGAGTCTAATAGTTTTCAATGCTTTATCTCATATATGAGTTTCGACAAAATTGAAGACGGACACTGAAGTGGTGTTCCTTGTTAGGTCCTGGCCCTATTGTAGTTCCGTTAAATGCGGGGTTATGATGGAACTAGAGTTCGTTCCCCTTTGTCTTAACGAATTATAAAATTAATAGAGTCATGAGGAACGAACCTTTGCCGAGCGGACACGGTGACTGCGTTACGTGGGAGTCTTTGGAAGTCGCCAGTTCTCTGCTTACTCCTAGGATGCTCAGGGTTCAAAGGATTTTTATCTCCCGCCAGATATACATATATACAGGGTGTCCCATCTACCTTAAGACATCGTAATAACTCAAGAACAGCGCGGTTTTGAATTGAAAAATATTGTTAAACAGTGGTGTTATTATTATTTGAACAAGTTCCGCCGTGGCTGTGTAGCCAATAGGTGTAGGAAGTTCAGGCAACTTCGCTCATCGGAAATGGAAAATAAAAATTTACTTTTAGTATAATAATAAAACTTCTTGAAACTTGGAAATCACACACATGGTATGCTGTAAAAAAGAGGTTGGTTTTTCGACCAAAATGAACAATTTCTCTTGACAAATGGACAAACATCAAAAATTCATCCGGTCATATGATAAAAAATGTTATAAACTATGATCTCTCTCTCACCGTTTCATGAACAATTTCGAGATAAACGCAAAAAGGATGAATCGCAGCGGGGCGATTTATGTGCTGACCCTTCACAAAAATCATTGTAACTCGGTCAATTTTCAGAATTTCTCCAAAACCTTTGTTGAAAATGAAATTTTAGACCATGGGTGGTCAACCTTTTTAGCATGCGCGCCAAATTTCAGAAATAATATTTCCCATACTTCCAGAGTAATGTTATATGATACGATCGCCACATGATGCAGTGTTCTTTTGGTAATATTTACAATAAAAGTTAACATTTATGTTCATTCGACCCAGCTCCGCGGGCCACAACACGACCCCCGGCGGGCTGCGGGTTGGCCACCCATGGTTTGGACCCTACGCTATAAACGTGTGCAATAAAAAAATCAGGTTTTCGAAATTTCAAGGATTTGCAGACGATTTCATAAAAATATCGTGTTTTTGGAATTTGACGCTTATGAAGACCGCTTAATGATTAATTCAAAATTACAGTTGTATTAAATACCAATTGTATAATAATAATTTATATAATGTTTATATAAAAATAATGGCCTATGTGTAACATTCAATTGCCTAAATTCCTAACTATGTGCATCATTGCTCTCAAATTGTGAAAATCATTTGACGATTTTCATCGCTGCTGACTCGGTTAGTAGGGTTCACCCAGTTGCATAGGTGCATTACTTTGGGAAAATTATCTCGTATTGCACACTCCGTTTATCTTGATGAACACCGGGAACCGAAGAAGACCATGCCTGGCAGTAACGCAAACGGGAGACCTCCCATTATAACGTGGGTTATTCGAGAGGGAAAACAAACGTCATATTTGTCGGAGATGGCGCGGGAAACCGACCTTTGTACCGAGTATGCACCACCTCTGGTGCAGCATAATTTTTCCGTAGGAATGTTGTTTTTAGCCCACAATATATTCACGAGCTGGCACATCGCCGAGGGATCACAGCACCACGACCGATTTTTTCCCGCAACTACTGCGTAAAATTTGTTTACATTTGAAAGATCTACTTTATATTTTTTCAACTATAAACCATACAAATTTCATTTGATTTTATTGAAAATCATGGCCAATAGAGAAATTACGGTGAAAAAATCAGAAAGTTTCTTGTAAATATAGAAAATAGCTGGAACCTAGTATTAGCTAGTATAGCTGTTTTAATTTTAAAGTAGCATAGTATAGCTGTTTTAATTTTAAAGCAGTATAGTATAGCTGTTTTAATTTTAAAGTAGTATAGTATAGCTGTTTCAATTTTTTTCAAAAATTGTGGAAACGCGCTTGATCCTAAACCAAACATCGTTAGAGCCACAGAGTCATGAATGAAACACCCAATTTGGAAAACCCCAACTTCAAATGTTCTCAAGGGAGGAGATACCTTTAAGCGAGGAAAAAATTGCTGATTGTCATAATTTTTTTAAAGCGCAAAGAATTCTTCACCTTTTTTTAAACTTAGGGTTAGTTTTATTACCACTTTTGGCTGCTACATGGTATTTTCATTTATTGTTAATTTTTAACAATGTCGGGGGTGTAGCACGGTCTTCTAAACTGGTTGCGGCGGATGTTGTTAGACGGCGTGACACGTAGGGTTGGAGAGATTAATCTGAAAACAAAAACAATGAAGATTTTTCTTTCATTAATACTCATACGCAGAATATGAACCAAGGAAAAGTGAGACATGTTGAAAATTGATAAAATGGTACGCTTTAAAACAAAAAGATGGAATATTCCGTAAAAATGTTCCATTTTGAAAAAAAAACTACCTCCTTTTTAATTTTCAAAAACACTTAGGGTCATATTTTAGACAATAAGGTTAGAAAGATTTATACCAAATTTCATCAGAATCCATTGATTAGTTTTTTAGTCATACATCACGCCAGTTTTGAAAATGCTGTTTAGAAGACAGTGCTATACCTTCGCCATTTTTGAAGATCAATAAAAAAAATCATGTAACAGCCAAAAGTAGTAATAAAACATACCCTAAGTCCCTAAAATGGTGAATAAATCTTTCTTTGAAACAAAATGTCATGAAAATCAGCATATCTTTTTGTCGCCTAAAGGTATCCTTTCCTTAAAGAATTAAAACTTTGGCGAAACAAAAATGAAAAAATCGCATTGTGTCATAGGAGGGAACCTGTTTCGAGGATTTTTCCCCCGCAATACCTCAATTCATTCTGCAGACTCCTCAAAGCCGCGTATTCCCTTTCTTTATCTCGTTCCTCGCATCTGCAATGTGCGACTCAATATTGGCCCGACGCGACGAGGTGACGATGAAAGCAAGCTCGTGAGGAGAGTTTGCCGAGAGTTTCCTCCCGAGGAGTCTCCGTGCCACGCTCTGGCTCCTTGTAGTTCATCATCATCATCATCATCGCAATCGCGATCGCCGGCGCTGGCGCATTGAGCGTTCCGCGTATAGGGCGTCGTCGACTAAAGTGCCGGGTCTCCCACGTGGCTCAACCACCGTGACCACATAGTAAACACCTACTCCCCGGTGGGAGGACGATAAAGATTAGTCTACAGCGAGAGAGTGACAGTGAGCGCATGCATAAATGCATACGTGTATCTGTTTATACCAGAGTATATTTTTAAAAAAATATTAAGCATTATGGCGCATTAAAGCATTTATTGTTCAACAACTGGGCACAGTTGTTGAACAATAAATCAAATCTTTTTTTTCGTTCGATTCTATTCTATTCTATTTGTGATAAATATATTTTTCTACTTGTTCTAAGCATTCCTTGATGTAGGCAATTCAGTGAATACACATTCGATTGAAATACATTGTTGATTTGAACGTATAAGGGATATATTTGACCAAAAAATATTTTTATTCGTATGCAGCAAATGTGTCTTAAATTCAAATAAATCGTTATACCGAACGGATTAAAATTGTATTTGAATTACGAGTATTTTAATTTGCAACTAGCAAATTTACCATACTTTTTTATATACAATACATATGTATCCGTGTTGTTGACAAGCTTCAATGGTAAATATTTATAAAAAAATACTTTGTATTACCGCCATTTCGGTACATGAAAGAGGATGTTCCTCTTGCGTGGATAACACAAGAAGTGTAATTCCCGCGTGTTTCGGAATCACTTGGCCGAACACGAGCGACAATGCGCGAAATTCGTGGTGCGTTGATATGTTTTGCGGGCTCGGTTACATACGCGCTCAATGTAACTATATCTATGACCTTACTATTTAATTCAAATAAAAAGTCTAGATAAACCCATTTAGTCTGTAGGATTAAGGGGTGAGATGCAGTCAGAGGCGTGAAAGAACGAGCATTTTCAATAATTTTTTTTTATAGTAATGAAGTTTGTTTTACAAAAGTGGTTACACAGGCTTTTATGTTATATTTCAACTTGACTTGTACAAATTTTCAAAGAAAAATATTGATTATTTATAAAAATATCGCCATATTTGTCGGACCCCCTTCGGCATGTAGTGCTTTGCGGTGACCATCATAAAATTTTACTGGATCATCTGAAATTAAAAAAATCATTAGTTTAATAATAAATCTAGTCCTTAATCGAAGTTTTTTTTTCAAAAGTTAACAAAATGGCGGCTTCCGACAGATAACTTTCGATTTTCGACCAAAAATCGCTCGTTTATTGTTTAAAAAATAGAAATTTTCAACAAAAATGAAATCTTTCGATTAAGTACTAGTTTTTAATGCTATCAATCATGCTATCAATATCACACCAAATTTCATCAAAATCCGTCGAGTGGTTTTTGAATTATAGTGGTTACCAACTTGAAAAACATAGTTTATCGATGTGGATACGGTACTATATGTTCGTAAAATTTTGAGCTCGATGGATGAAGCCGACCTTTTTTTATATATTTTGATCCGCTGAATTCGAATATCATAATGTTTTGCCGAAAAGTCGAGTACTCAATTGTTTATAGCCAATTGTTAAAACAATTTTTCCAAAAATTAAAGATTTTCGGGATGCATTATTTTTTGAAAAACATTTTGGGCAATTTAAAAATGAAAGGATTCTTTATAGAATTTTGCTAAAGTTCATAGTTTTTGAGTAATACATTTTTTAAAATTTCTGAAAGAGTTTTCCAATTTTACACTTGATTAATGTATAGAAATACTAATTAAGAAATTACTTACATCGAATCATCAATTCCTGGCCCATACAATACATCTGCTGATGTGGAAGCTTCCAAAATATAAATTTGTTGTTATCTTCGAAACATTCTGCCTTCCCGGGTATTATCGTTTGCGCGTTTGTCAGCCGCTATCTGCTATGGGGACCCGACGCCCCTTCACTAATTGTGGGATATCCCGAAAACTATTCATCGAATTGACTTGAAATTTTCCGGGAATATTTTCGAAACATCATACTTCAAGAAAATGTTTTTTCGAAAATTTTGACTGCACCTCACCTCTTTAATATTTTTCTCGTCAATAATACCGAACTGATTGGAAGCACATACATTTATTATTCATCAACGGTGTTGAAGAGACCTTGATTTTAGTTAATAAATATACTTGAAATTAATCTCTGGAATAGTAGAATGATATTTAAAAAATATTGATTTTAGGAACCTTTTATTTAGCTCAAATAGAAAAGTCTTTTTTTTCATCAGCTTAGGGAGATATAAATATATCTCTTTCGCTCTTCCTTTATTGAGCACGCCGCATTACTTCTAAATTTTTATTTATTCCTTTAACTCGATTTGTTGTCCCCTTTTATTCAGCCTGAAATGCCCCATATATAGGTGTACGTTAATAAAGGGCTAGAAATGTGTAAGCGGGTGCGAAGGGAACCTTACAGGACGCTCGTAAGGTTGGAGGTAAAACGGGTCAAAGCTAGGTGAAACCGGAAGTCGCGCCGGAACTCCTACTTGGTGAACCTACAAAAGGTTCACATGGACTTTGCTCTTCTCCGCTCCCTAGGGCAGGATAATTTCCTTGTGTCAGACTCGAGTCCCAGAGGTCGCTGGCTTCTCTTCTTTCTCCCTCGAGCGCCTCTAGGCTTATGTATCTTTATATATTCTGGGGTTACTGAATGTTGGGATTTTCGATCAGATAAGAATGTTTATTCACACCGGCGGATTGGTTCATCCCCTATTTGTAAGCACCGCATGGGTACTCTGCGGCACAAAGCCCCGTACTTGCGCACTTCATTGGAAATCGGTTGGATATACACCGCATGGAGAAATATCTACTCCTATACTGGTTTCCTATTAGTATCTGGGAGTTATTTAAACAACTTTTAATCTGCGATAATTGTACATGTATATATTCTAGGTATTAATTGTTGATGAATATCTTACACTACACGATAATAATTGCAGTACTTAATAAATAGCAAGGCTGGGCTTGGAGCCCAAAAGAACGGGCCCTATTTCAATATAATACGTAGTCTTGCTAACTTTGGCTTTTTTTATTATTGAGAAATATTGATAAACAATGAAGTTATCAGCATTTTAACAAAGTGTCGCCGCTGCTACATGGTGAATTTGTGTAGGTGGTTCTAGCAACTAGGGTTATATAAAAATTAAAAAATTTACTTTTAGTGTAATAATCGATTTTTCGTGTTACGGGAGACTGTTTTGAAGTTATTCTATAAATGAAAAAAACAACCCTAATAATTTGTTATTAAGAAATGGATAAACATTAAAAAAATCATCCGCCCAAATGATAGAAAATGTAATGAACTATGCTGTGTCCGAATTTAAATTTAAAGTGAATCGGACGAATTAATTTTGAGGTACGACTGACACCGTATAAAACATAGTTCCGAGAAAAACACAAAAAATGGGCAACGCGAAGCTGAGTGGTTCGCCATAGCGTAGTGTGACCCTTCACACAAAACGGTAATGTCTTCAAATTTTTCACAAAATCTTTATTACGAATGAAAGTTAAGATTCTAGGCTATAAATTTAGGCAATAAAAAAAACGTATTTTTGAAGTTTTAAGTTTACGCAGGCCCCTTAAGGTATAAGGGGGTACAAACCTCTAGTCGGGACAAAAACTGGCAAAATTTGGAAATTTTTTGAAAATGGATTATCGTAAAAAAATTCGGAAAAATATTCATCAAACATTATTTATTGGCACGTTCACTATACGAATTTTCTGTTAATTTTCTTTAAATAAATGAAGCCTGTTTATGTACGTTGTTGAGGCCTCTGTCGAAAATACATGTTCTCATGGGGTGCATGAGTTAATGCGTCTGAAAAATCCAAGAAGATCCTTGTAAAGTAATGTTACAGTTACATTCCCTCGAAACAATTTTTTTTTTCGAAAAAGGGTACAAGCTATCACATTTGGAAGTAAACATATTTTTTATCATGTCAAATATGCGCGCTTTAAATGTCACAAAAGATATTCCAAATAAATAAGAAAATGGCTTTACAGACTATAGAGAATCTATCTTTGAAGATGAAAAACTGCATTAAAAAATACTAAAGCCCGTTCGCGTGAAAGAGAACACAAGTCAACGATAACTCGACGGGGAAAATATCGTGAGCGAAATCTTTGCAAGCTTCCATTATTGCCGAAGAAAAAGAAGCTTTCAAATATGAAGCATCGTAAAAATACGTATCAACGTGAGTACTTCACGGGACAATGTGACACGCGGTAGCAGATCGCGAGTGTGTCACTCGTGTCATAAAATGCACGTTATCGTTGGGAATTCATTACTCCTCTGAAGCCAACGTGAGGGGAAACGTGCCAGCTGTGCACGTAGTACTACGAGCCTGTCACTAGTTATATTATCCGTAAGGTAGGCAGAGAGCCTACCGCGATTCACCACACAGCGTGAACCAAGATGGCGTAGGGTCAACATCCTCCCATCCTACATGAAGGCCTCTACGAACTCTTCTAGCCTATCTACGAAGCTTTGTCATATCCCCAACAAACTCGCCGCTTATTTTTTGCTTCAGTTTTTGTGCCGAGGGATACGTATGTGTATATATTATTGCAAATTTGAAATCACAAAGATTCATGCATTTTGGAACTATTTTTCTTCGCATTTTTCCTGCAATTTGTTGACATTGGAATATTTAATTCTATTATTTCTATTATTATTATTCCTTTCGTTATTTACAATAATATCGTTTTTTTGAGTTCCGACGTATACCCTTGCGAGCTTTTACGTATTACCCTTCCCAATTGAACCTATTCCTATCACTCCCTACCTGGACTTTGTTAATCTAACCTAACTTCCGTTTCGTCCTCAGTCGTCTTAAGGTATTCCGTTCACGCACCCGAATATTCACTGGTATATATACTAACTGGATCCCATGTAGGGTGATCGGTAGTGGCCAACGATTGGCCGATGCTCGGCGCCGAGCTTGCCAACATTGGCACTCGAGCTTGGCCCGATCATCGACCGAGCCTCGGATGATCAGAGCGGCCCGATATTCGCAATCAATATTGGCCCTCGAATGGCTTATGAGAATCGGCCGAGCATCGCGTAGGAGTTGATTCGAGAATCGGCCAACAATAAGTCCCCGTCAAGATTGCCATCATTGGCACTCGAGCTTGGCCCAATTATCGACCGAGTCTTGGCGGATAATTGTGACCCGATATAGATCACCAAAACTGGTCCTGCACTGCCAAAAAAAAAAATATATTTTTGTATTGTAATTCGTCATTACCTGGTCTTACGAAACGATTAGTTCGAAGAAAATATTTCACCCATATGGGACTCGAACCTTGAACCTACCTACTCATAGCCAAGCACGCTGCGCCTATGCTACCGAGTGCTCGTAACATTTGAATCGCAGGTATGCCATAAGAGACCAAATGGATTCTCATCATTATTTGTATCACATAAACTATATCAATTAGTTAATGTCATTGTGATAATTAGAGAGTGATATCGAATGACATGTTATAGAATTTCCAAACCTAACCTATATATATATATATATATATATATATATATATATAATTCCTCTCTCTCTCCACCCGACCCCCACAACCCTTTAATACGTGTGTTGCAATAAAGACAGACCATTAGTTCATTAGTTCAAGTTTAATTTGAATAAATAAATATATTTAAAATGAATAATTCCAATAATGGAATGCAATAGGAAAAATTTGATTTCACAAAAAATCTAGTTAATTCAAATAAAAAATAAATAAATAGACGCGGTTAGTTAATATTAATTAACATATAAATTTGAAAAAAAATAAAAATATTATTTAATTTAATTATTAATTTAACAAAATTAGTTAACATATAAATGGTTCATAAAAATCGGCAGAGTATCGCGTATGAGCTCGTTCGAGAATCGGCCAACAATGAGTGCATTGATTTGGTAGTATATTTGTTAAGAATAATGTCCAATGGACTCGTAAAAGGTATTTATCTCGTCTCTCAATGACTTCGACGCGAAACAATGAATCGTCAATATACGAATTGCGGTTCGATCATGCGTTACTCGGCCGAACATTGGCCTCGTATCGGCAAAAACATGATTGGCGAGTCTATACTTCGCCAAACATCGACCTAGTATCGATAAGTCTTGAACATTGGCCTCGTATCTGCAAACCAATGATTGGCGACTCTATACTTCGTCAAACATCGGCCTCATATCGATAAACCAATAATGAACGAGTCTATACTTAGCCGAACATTGGCCTCGTATTGGCAAACCAATGATTGGCCAGTCTATACTTCGCCAAGCATCGGCCTCGTATCGACAAGCCAATGATTAGCGAGAGTCTATGTTTGGCCGAACATTGGCCGCGTATCGGCAAACCAATGATTGGCGAGTCTATACTTCGCCAAACATCGGCCTCGTATTGACAAGCCAATGATTAGCGAGTCTATATTTGGCCGAACATTGGCCTCGTATCGACAAACCAATGTTGGCTAGTCAATACTCAGCCGAGCATTGGCGTACAATTGGGTAATCGATCATCGCCCCGCCAACATTGGTCCTAGTATTGGCCGTTACGGTTCGATTGGCGAAACCTACATGGGTAAGCAATATTTGAAGATATTCAAAACGCAATTCATTGTAAATAGTTTTTCAATCTAATCATCAATTTGAATATTTTACATTTTCGAGAACTTCGTTTATAAATAGTATGAAATATGTCTAAAATTATGGCAAAATAGTACCATTATCATTATTATACAGATATTTGTGTTTCCAAATTATATACCAGCAAATAAATGTTGACCCAATTTAGATATAGTTACTTGGAATCTTTAATAATCAATTATAAGCATTTCGGAATCGTAGTATTTTATTCTTGTTTTTATTTATAGTCAAGTAATTTAATTTCGAATCACATTTTTGTTGATATTACAATATGTAATGTAATGAAATGAAACCCTAAATATTCCCTACAGATGATGTTCTGTTTTATTATTTTGTTATTCTTATTGCCGTAACCGACTGATCCATCGTTTTCTACTCCTAAGCTCATTGATTTGTTTAAAATCACCGCGTCTTACGTAGTACCGTAGCTGAATGCCAGGCGTCGCAATGGTCGAATCTCAGCCTCTATTAGGTACATCCGCTGGCCCATGGCTCCATAGGCAAACTTGTATCCAGTTAGTTTGTATATCAGTGCGAATATTTAACACGTAAGTGATTTTCGTATATAATTAAGTAAAAATACGTACCAGTATACTGGTAAAACTTCGAGCCAAGTTTTTACACATTCGTGTAAAAAAAAATCCAAAAAATGCGCGACCACAATAATAACCGGGGGTCACCGAATGTTTAAAGAAAATACTAATGCTACAACTTAGATAAATGTGTAGCAAAAGAATTTTCGAAACCGCGACTTTTCATAGAAAATGTAAAAATGTCTAAAACGACTAAATTTGCGCAGATTTTTTATCCTAGTTTATCGTTGGGTATAATCATTAATTGTCACTCATTTTTATTAAGTGCCACTATAATTTACCAATAATTCAGAAGGGCCCTCCTTAGGCACCCACAAAATACGGCCCTCCGCGACAGAAATACCTTGAGCCACACTATATCGCATTCGCCGACGATACGGAGTAGTCCAGAATTTTTAGACATTCGCTCCGCAAAAAATCCTGATAATCGATTTTTCGACTGGATTATGTCAGAGAGTGTCCCCTAAGTATAAAACCAAGTTTGTGTCGTCCGAAACCGCGAGCGTTAGCCGCCATCTTGAAAAACGCCTTTTTGCAAATATCTCGGAAACGGTCAGTTTTACGTTAAAAATCGTAACGGACTTTTTTGTAGAGGATAAAATAGAGGATGTGCAAAATTAATCTTTCATAGATTCTTTCGCTGTTCATGACTTGATTATGGAAGAAGAAAACTCGCAAACCATCGAAAATCGCCCTTCCTGTTCCAAACAAAGAAAATTGTTTTAAATCTATCATCGACGTTTAAAATTTGACGAGAACAATTTTTTATTATTATGATGATGATGCGACCCTAATTTGTAAATCGCGACTCAAATCGCGCAAATGATAATGAATATGGATAAATGAATAAATTTTCATGTGTTTTTCAAACAATTCGTCAAAATGTTTTTATTACGCAAACTTTCCTCCTATCGCCTATATCCCTCCTTTTCATGATAAATATTATTGTTATTGTCTCTATTATAAAATTCTTCGATTACACTTTTTTTTGGCATGCTAGAGTAACGTATTACCACTAATCGCTGTTTTTCTTTACCTGACGGAAACTTTCATTGCGCTAGAACTCAGCAACTATTGATTTTACAAAAAAAAGTTTTATACAAAAATTGTAGAAAATTTCATGCTCTACAACTTTGATTATTACATTTTTTGTCGCATTTCCAAAAATAATCGAGATATTTTCCAAAAACAAAAATTTGGTTTTTTAATCGATTATATCTCGGCAAATATTGACAATAGAGAAAAGTTAAAAAAAAAGATAGGAAATTCTATCCTCTACAAAAAAGGTCCTTACGATTTTTAACGTAAAACTCCCCGTTTCCGAGATATTTGCAAAAAGGCGTTTTTCAAGATGTCGGCTAACGCTCGTGGTTTCGGACGACAAAACTTGGTTTTATACTTAGGGGACACCCTCTGACATAATCCAATCGAAAAATCAATTATCAGGATTTTTTGCGGAGCGAACCCATTTTTGGTGCTAAAATTGCTGGACTAGAGAAACTATGAAAAACCCGTATCGGTATAGACGACCCCATGTTTATCTGACTCTCTGATGCACGGACGTTATACTCAAGTATCTATACCCAAGGTCTCAGAAGTATCGGCCCTCCGCTCACTGGTTGACGCGCCAGCCGGTGCACGGGCTAAGGGGACAGATAGATAGCTTTGACACAAAAAAGATTAAATCTTACGAAAAAATAGCTAAATTTTGCAAAAAAATACTTTAAAAAAAAATTCAAAAACATTTAGGTTCGTGTGCTCGACAATAAAGATAAAAACATTCATACCGAATTTCATCAGAATCGGTCGATTAGTTTTTTGGCCATACGTCCCGCCAGTTTGAAAATGCAGTTTAGAAGACCATGCCATACTTCCGCCATTTTAAAGATTAATTTAAAAACATACCCTAAGTCTCAAAATTGGTAAAGGAATCTTTCCTTAAAAATATCATGAAAATGAGCAAATTTTGTCCTCGCCTAAAGGTATCTCCTCCCTTTAGCGGTCACCGCTCCCAGTATCGGCCATGCACAACGCTACTTAACTCGGATTATCACGGGAGCCGAACCCCGACCACTCATCCACAAGCAGCGATCCTTCCATTTTTGCTTATTTCGGTTATAATTTTTCTATTTCTTCGATAATGTATTATTTCTTTTATTATTTCTATTAGTATACTTCATTTCTTTTATCATCATTATTTCTAGTAGTAGTAGTAGTAGTATTGATTCCTTGTATACCCTGTTAAGGGTGCTTACATTAGTGCTTTTCCCTTCACCTTTATATAGGTGTTTACATCGGTTTTCTTATTATCTTACATTGATATTAATATTCAAGTTTGTCGAATTGCCTAATGTAATTACATACTTGTTTTACTCGTTGTTTTTTCGGTTGTGCCTCTTTTTTACGATCTATTTATATCCCCCTGCTCTGCTCGAACCATTGTTCCAGTTTCTTTACTATCTCTTGACTGAGTTTCCCCTTAACTTTTGGACACTTACAAATGTGTCTTAAATTTTCATTTACTTATTTGCAAATTTTACATTTTGAATTTGCATACCCTTTTTGCCGTCCCTCCCAATATTACCGCATCGTATCCTTGCCCATGTGTATGCCTATTTTTCGAATCATTCGAATTGAAGAAGAAATACGAATCGTATTTCTTATTCAATAAAAATTGGTATGCCTCTTTCTATTTTTAATAATTTATCGCGGCGCTTTTCCATGTTTCGACCTCCATTTCCTTGCACCCCGCTTCCCTTCGCCAGATATAATTTGCGGTATTTCTACTAATTCCCATGGCCACTTTGACTTATCTTGCCTGCAATTTTTCCACCTATTTCCTCCTCTTTCAACCCCTTATTATTTCTATTATTATTATTCCCGCATTACGTTTTATTTCTATTATATTTTTTTTATTCCTTTTCATAGTAATTTACTAATTTGAGAATGGTAATTGTTAGTAAATGTTTTGTGATAAAAAAACGATTATTTTTTAATTCTATTTATCAATTATTTTTTTTTATTTCTTTTATTTTGATTATTCTTTTTTATTGATTTTATCATTTATTATTTGTTGTTTCTATGATTCTTATGTACTACGAGTATTACGGCGATCATAATTAAATATTCCTTCCATAGTACCCTAGATCGCAGGGCTGACACCCCCGCTTTTGTGAATGTCGCATTCTCTCCACGTATTCGTGTTGTCCTTTTTTCCTTCTTAAACTGGTTCTCCTGCGCCCGCTGTGTAGATGCACTTCGTTGTCCAGCGAGGACGCTGATGGCGTATAAGGCCAAGTGGTCTCTTTGGCCTCAGTGGCCCGCGTTTTATTCGCCTCGAGATCCCGTCCAAGGGACAAAGAAATCCCTAGGCCTTGCGTGTAGATTTATCTTCACTTCGCAACCAACGGAATTGCCACGTGCGCCAAAAAACGTTTTTTTAAAACAATCCCAGGGCTCCATATTTTTGACGATGCAGTCTGCAGGCGTTGCGAAGACGAATGCAAAAAAACATACGAAGCGCAAGAGC
>OX101783.1:58150656-58328156 GCA_944452715.1 Ophion slaviceki
CTTCTCTCTTTCTCCTTCGACGTATTTTCTCTTTCTTTGTCCTTTTTCCTCACGTTTTATGAATATCGTTTATATCAACGGAAACAAGATATATTTTTAACAACAAAATGTTTGTGTTGCTTTCATTTCACGTCTTGTTTGACGGTGTCTGTAGGAGGCCCAAAAAATTGGTTGCATTTTCAATATATTTTTCTTATGAGAGTATTGTGACGACGATGTCGGGATTTTACGCACAATTCATACACATATAGTCTTGCCACGATTGACTTGTTTTTATAGAGAAATATTGGTAAACAAAATTATTATTATTCGAACCAAGTGTCGCCGTTGTTGCATGGCCAATCGGTGCAAGTAGTTCTGTCAATGGGGCCATCTGAAATACAAAACAAAAATGTACTTTTAGTATAATATTAAACTTTCGTATGACCGGATACTTTTTTCGAATTTTCAAAATTACCGAAGTGGCGAGCCGTATAAAAAAGTTCGGTTTGCGACAAAAAAAAACACCTTCAATCATTCGTTGATGGGTTATCCAACAAATGGATGAAGATATCAAAAAATCATCCGGTCATATGATAGAAAATGTCATAAACTATGCGCTGTTCGAATTTGAGGTGAATCTGATGAATAGTTTTTGAGATACGACTTACAACCTTTCGTAAAACATTTCACGAAAAATACAAAAAAAGGTCAAGCATAAGAAGTCGCCGTAGTGCAGTGGGCCTTCACAAAAATCGTCACTACTTGGACAGTTATTGGCATTCTTACAAAATCTTTGTTGTAAATTAAACTAAAGACTAACTAAGACTCTACACTATTAAACTATTCAATAAAAAGAACCTATTTTCGAAACTTTCATCTTATGCAGCCCCTAAAGATGGTAAATTTTGTATCGGAACGATTTAAATGCGCTCGAAGTTACGGGTCTAACAGGTAGAAATATGGCAATAAACAAAAAGCCTTAACAGAAATAGCTGTCCATACATCCACTTGTGTGAGTGGAGCCCTTCTGTTTGCCAGTTATCGAACTTTCGTTGCATTTTCCCTCCCCTTTGTTCTCCATTCCCCGATCCGCGCCACCAACGTCAAAACGTGTTACAGCCATCTAGTCTGTAAGCATGAAGCCGATGAAAAACCAGTTTTGTTGCCTCTCTTTCTCGTGATCGTGATCTCGCCTTTCTTTCTTCGTTTCTACGCTCCTCTTGGTCGTTTATACTGGTCGTTGGAGACCCTGTGGCTTCGCCTCTCCCTTTCCTATTCATTCTTCATGATTTTATTTTTTTTACACTCGGATTTTTTCTTTTTAACGCTCCTGCGCACGTGCGCCCGCCACCTTCGTAAATTGAGGTTCGACTCTATATAATCGAGCAGTACGACTTTTTATCCTTGCCGGTTTTATTCCTGCAGTGGAAGATGATGCTGCAACAGCAGAAGGGAAGCTGCGAATATTACGACGGGCTTCTCCGAAGAGTAAATTTCAAAAAGTGTACTGGATCTCGAATTCAGCTGTAGATTGGCGAAACGCGATATTATTTTTTCGTTTTAAAATGTATAAGTGCAAAATTATATTAGAATAATGTAACTCATTTTATTTCATATTTTACGAAGAAATTATAAAGCCTTATAAAATCAATGCTATTATTCTAATATTATTTTGTATTTATCGAAAGTAATGAAAAACTTTTCGCCGGTACCACACACACACACACACACACACACACACACACACACACACACACATGATTAATTTCGATTTATGGCAAATCTAGCCCTTCATTGAAGGTATTCCTTTCGCGGAGGGCCGTATTTTATGAGGGCTCTTTTGAATTATTAGTAAATTACCGTGGTGATTCATAGAAAAAATCTCAATCGATTATTATACCCAACGATGAACTGGAATAAAAAGTTTTCTGCAAATTAAGTAGGCTTAGACATTTTTACATTTTCTCTGAAAAGTCGCGGCTACGGAAATTCTTCTGCTAGTCACATTTTTCCAAGTGTTATCTTTAATATTTTCTTTAAACATTCGGTGACCCCCTGCTTTTCAGGAATCTTTAATATTTCTTACATGGGTTGAGCAGTTTATATTAGGCATCCAGAGTTATTAAGTGTATAAATTATTAGATAGAAATGTGTCCAGCGTGTCATCTCCATAAAGTACCGCATAAGTGAGACGATTTTTAGGGTCGTAATTTTTCGTCAAAAGTTCGGTAAGTAGGCTCACAATTTTACTAGTATACTTGTATGGGATGGATTTTTACTCGATTATAGACGAAAATCAGTTACTTGTTAAATAATCGGGTTCGTGAAAGAAAGACCCTAAAATGTTTCGGGACAATTGACGATATGTTACCATTTTATTTAAATTTATACTGTAAATTCTTTGTCATTTACTGAATACGCCCTCGAAATTTTAAATCGATCGCCTACACCTACACCGGTTCTATGAAAAAGTGCAATTAAAGAAACACTTCTTAACATAGGGAGATGCCTAATTCTTATAATGTAAAGGGCGAGGAAATTCTCATAACGTCCTGATACGAGTGACTTGACAGATTTTCATAATATTTGAAACAATTTTTCACACTATTTTGTGTGTAAAATTGCCATTCAGCGATGCGCGTACGCATCTCCCTATGTTAAAGAGTGTGTCTTCAATTCTAAATTTTATAGAAACGGTGTAGACGATCGATTCAAAATTTGGACGGTGCATTCAGCATACGACAAAAAATTAACTGTATAAATTTGATTTAAATGGTAACATATCGTCAATTCCCGTGTAGAAATTTGAGTCGGAGAAAAGTACTGCTCCTGCTCTGCTTTCCCTAGATAATATCAGGCTCTGGTCGGGCCTTCCACCCTGGAATAGATTCGCAATGTAACGGGTGTAAGGCTAGGTCCCGATCCGCCGTTCCCTTTCTCGGGAACTGATCAGGAACGAGCCGGAGAACAAGCGGCAAATTACCAGGAAAGCTGTAGGGAATATAGATCGGGAAATAACCAGGAACAAACGAGGAAATAAAAAATGAGGTTTCAGCGTTTTTGGAATCCTTAAGGAGGTAAAATCAGGAGGGTTATTCAGTATTTCGAAAATATATTGTTTGTTGGTTATCGACTCGCTATGGTAGTATATGAGTGTATACATACGCTTGCTCGCATTTCCTGATAGGCAAACAGACAGAAAACGTACGCAGATGACTATCCAAGCGAAAAAGGCTAAAGCGAAAAGGTGCAAAGGGTTATTTTGCAAGTATCTCAAATCATAAGCGTAAGTGCAAGCTGTGAGCATAGCACTTCTGCACGTGGTACAACTCATAGGACGAACTTTTATCCTCGTACGATGGTACCCTTTTGCTTACGCGAAGCGCCCATATAGGGTCGCCTGTCGTAACAAAAATGCCAGCATTCAGCCATTAAACGGCTTGCTGATAATCGGCCAATAATTCGTCGACCAGCATTGGGGTACTGTAGGCGGATGAACGGCTTGCCAGATCTATGCCAGCCATTCGTGGGTCAATACTATCGCACCGATAATATGGCGATCAGCATTGGGGTATCGTAGGCAGATGAACGGCTTGCCAGATCTATGCCAGCCATTGGTGGGCCAATACCATCGCACCGATAATATGGCGATCAGCATTGGGGCATCGTAGGCGGATGAACGGCTTGCCAGATCTATTCCAGCCATTGATGGTTTGTTTTTGGGCGTTTTGCAAATGCAGGTCGTTAAACTCTAACACGTAAAAACAAGGGATAAGGTTTCGAAAAGCATATCCTACTGATGAAGCTGAAATTTTGCACCGACCTTCTTTTCAATATTTTAAGAGAACCTTAAAAAGGATATTGGCGACTAGCAATAGTTTTGGATATATCGTATATTGAAAATTATTTATTGTACTGCGCTTCTACTATTTTAAATAAACCCAAACAAACCCATCCCACATGGCAAGTGATATGCACATACGGGCGAGCACTGTTTGCCAGGAAGCAGCGCGGCCGGAGGAGTGGGGGGTATCTATCGGATAAATAGATATACTCGTATGGCGTAAAATAATAAACTTTGCAATGCGATATATGGAAAACTATTGCTAGTCGTCCAAAATCCGTTAACGGTTTCTCTTAGGATAATGAGAGGAAGTTCGGTGCAAAATTTCAGCTCGATCAGAGGAGTATGCTTTTCGGAACTTCACCCAAAACGAGCGAGTTATTTTTACAGCCTAAATGGACCAAAAAAATTGTCGGTAAACTTTAATGTCACGAATAAAATTATCGGCATCAAAGTAAGAAACGAACAAACGATGGATTCTGTAAGTGTTAGAATGGCTAAGTGGGTAGAGCGCTCGACACTAGAACGAAAGGCGCAGGTTCGATCCCGATGAAAGGTAAAAACTTGAACAATGCAGAAAGCGTTTTTAATGCAATTATTCTATGTACATGGACATAAGTAAAGCAGAAGAAAACAAAAAAGATACTACTAGAATTTTTATATTCATAATTTGTCAATTTTTTGTTTTTCATTTCCGGCAGAAGATCCGGCAGCTGTTGCTGGGCCAATATGGGCGTATAATAGTTGGCCCAGTCTTAGCAGCCATTCATGGTTTACCATTACCAACCATGCATGGTGCGGATCTGGCCCGTTTGTATAGCCATTACCGCGCCATCGTTTGGTCTCTGGCAACCAGTCGTGGGCCATTACTGTGCCGATTGTAAAACCCTATTTGGGCGCTTCGCTTGTAGCCACTTGGCGAATTGTTGGCGAAATACATTCAGGTAATGTCTTCCCGGCCAGAACATTGATATTTCCCTACATAGCGCAAAGGCGTACAAAAACCACGAATTACCTGCTTTACTTTTTCGCCTGATAAAAGAAGTTGGCTATTCTTTTTGCTCAAATCATTAGTTACCGTAATCCTGGTATTTATCAATTATAAATATCTTCGCTGAGGTGAAAAGCAAAGTAGCTTTTCTTTAGTTCTTAAAGACAGGCTCCACTTTTCAGAACATGTCAATGTTCTGGCCGGGAAGACATGTGTCTATTCGTTTGTTTGTTTGTGCTTGTTCGTTGTTGGCGTTTGTTCGTTCGATATGAACGTTGTGTTTGCTTGTTTGCATACTTATTTGTTGTAATTGTAATAAATTATGTCGCATGATGCTCAATATCCTAAATCTTATTCCACACTCTAAGCTATGTTTCTGTCAAAGATTCATCGAAATCTATGTAGTAGGTCTCGAGTTAACAACGAACAAACGTACAGACATATTTTTCTCTTTTAAAATACGATTTTTCCTTGCGTTTTGGTTACTGTAAATAATCGATAAAGCAATTTCGTAAGAATTAAAAAATACAGACAAAGAAGCACAGAAAAGCCTGTTTGATCAGAGCATAAAAAATGGCAATTAACATTTGTTCGCGTTGAAATCTCTTCAACGTGCATACGTCGCCCGTTATCGCAGCTCTCACGATCATTCTGCGATCCGCGTGTTATTCACACTCGCCGCTTTGTCGGAAGAAGCTGAAGATCGGAATTAAATATGCGCTAATGCATAGCGGTATATGCGGACGAGTATATACAGCGTGACTATTACAAGGTGGCCATGGGTTTTTTTAAGGTTCTCGCACGGTGATTTTACGACCGAGAAAAATATGATATTCGAGGTTATTCAAGTCCTCTTCGAAAATAAATATAGCCCAGTTTTCTGAGAAGTGGTATTTGTCAGAAAAATTGAGCATTCGAGAAAAAAAAATCGAAATTCCATTTTGATTTCAGCGGAATACTGATAATTAAATTCGGAGTACGAAACACTCCGAGAAAAAGTTCTTTTAATGGAATAAAATTCCATTTATTCACTTTAAAATGCATCTTGGATCATTTTTTCGTCGATGACGGGATGCATAAAAAAAATGTTCAAGAGTGTTTCGTATTCGGTCTTCGATTATCTTCATTCTACTGCACCCAAAATGGAATTGAGATTTTCGTCGAGAATGCTGTGCTTTTTCTGGAAAATACTACTCATCACAAAAATACGCTATGTTTTTTTTTCTAAGAAGATTTAAGGACTATTATAAATCATATTTTGCTCAGGCGCAAAATCACATTTAAAAAAAACACATAGCCAGCTTATAATTGTCACCTTGTGTGTGTACACACACACACACACACACACACACACACATATATATATATATATATATATATATATATATATATATATATATACGTGGAGTTATATATGCGTACGCACAGAAGCTTCAGTTACCGCTTCGCTTGGGAGTGCATGCACCTGCATAAATTAGCCTAACGACTTTACGCGCACGCAGGTACAGCCCGGAAACACCGCAAAATTCTCGCTGCGAAACGCACCGTCTTGCCATCTCCGGAGTCAGAAGACAATACTTCCTCATGGTCCATCCTATTCGGCTGCAGCGGCAATTTCGTAATTTTGTTTTTCCTCGCTCTAAACCTTGCCTGAAACCAATTTCGTCCCTTTATCTCTATTACGCCCGCTCATTTCTGCAGTTAACGCCCCTGGCGAAATTCTCGTACGTTACTTGCAATAAATGAATTTAACTGTAAAAAAACCCATTTGTGAACATAAATTACGATTGAGGCACAAATTACGAAAAGAATCAAGATTGTAACCGACACCAGTGGATAAGCGGTCCACCAAGGGTTGAAGTCAGGAAATTTAAAAAAAAAAAGGAATCAAGATAGTTCGACTGAGAAAGAATGTTGTCCAGATTTCGTAAGGCTGTCAATAACGCAAAAAAAAAATGAATATGCAAGAACTCTCGCACTTAGGGAGCTTTCATTATACAATCCTTACGAAAGTCTCTGCGAGATGAACTACGAAAGACGATCGCATCGACCTCGATGTGATTACGTAAGATTCCTCTTGTACATGTATATGTTATAGCGAAGAAGATGAGTCTTGTACGTTCCTCGTACTCCTCATTGAGGTTTCGCGGATGCTATTAAAAATATTTTCCTTTCACCTGATCGGTGATGCTCCTCTCGAGCGACTGCGATTTTGTACCTTTATATACCAACTATAGAGATATGTACAGGGTGTACCGTTCAAGTTGACAAAAGAAAATATCTTGAAAGAAATGCATCCTAGGAAATGCATTAAGGATAAAATGTTTTAAACAAAAGTTTCATAGTTTCAGTACACAAGTATGATGGCGTGGATATTTTTTATTTAGGCTATTCCGGCTTTTTTTTAGGTTCCCGGCTATTTCAAGGTTATTTAAATATCAAAGACCGATTTTTTAAATGGAAACCGATATTTGTTTTTTCAAATCATTTTTTGCGCAATAAAATGGGAAGCTTCTGTCCGAAACTTTTTTTAGTTCGACAATATCTTTTTAAGATATTTGAAATATTTAACAGCATATTTTGTAAATATGTGATTGAATATTCGAAATATCTTGAAAACATTGGAGTCTAACGGATAAAAGTTTCAGACAAATGTTGTCTATTGGGTTACGCAACAAATAATTATGAAAGAAAATATACGTTTCTATTTGAAAAACCGAAGCTTACCTTGAAACACCTCGAGAATAGCCAGTAAATAAAAAACAACCAACACCATGATTTTCGTTCCTCAAAACTATGAAACTTTTGTTGGAAATTTTTTTTCCCTAAAATGCCTTCCTCTCAGGATGTTTGGTTGTGTCAACTTAAATAGTACACCCTGTACATTTACGATAGGATACTTTGGCCTGAGGATCGCGAATGCCAAAGATGCGTTGTCTCCTCTGTCGTCTTTTTTCAATCTTCTTCGACTCGTTGACATTTACGCGCGCGCACGAACCTATAACAAGAGAACCATATCGTGGTATCAAATCGTGCCGAGACATGCCACATATACCTACCGGTGGCAACTTGCGTTTTCAGACGTAAATTAAGATCGATGTTCTGATGTTAACAGAGCCGCTGCTTCGCGATACACTCATATATTCCGTATGTCTTCAATCGTGACGGAATATTCAATTCCATTCTGCGGTTCGTAATTTGTCGGTTGACAAAAAAACCGTAGTCTGCGTTTTTTGGCTCTTTTGGCGCTTAGTGCGGAAAACTTTATCTACAGAATGGAATGGAAACTGATGATTACTGTTTATAACGCGTGTGGGTTAGCGGGTCTGGGGCAATGGAAGTGCTTCTGGTCACCCCTGAGTTCCTAGCGAGAACACCTGAAAAAAGGGGGCCCGCTGTGGTTTTTCTTTCTTCACGGGTGCCCGCCCTTAGGCACAGTATACTTGTACTAGGTATGCCTGCGTTTTTATGCGCGTGTGTGTGTGTGTATACTCCGAGAGAATACTCATACGTCACCATACGGAAAAATGCGGCTACCGATTGGGGCCCAAAAACAGGTTGATTGTCAATATTTTTTATTCCGATGAGAGTATTGGGATGACGAGGCTGGAATTTGACGCGCAATTGATACATACCTAATCTTGTCGAGTTTGAGTTTTTTTTGTCATTGAAAAGTATTGATAAGCAATGAAGTTATTCTTACTGAAACAATGTGCCGCCGTTGCTGCACGGCCAATGAAATGCACTACGCTACACTAGGCTCATCTGAAATAAAAAAATAAAAAATGTAGTTTCAGTGTAACGACAAAACGTTCGTATGACCGGATACTTTTTTGAAATTTAAAAAATGTCGAAAATGACACGCCGTAGAAAAAACAGTTCGATTTTCGACTTAAAACTACTATAATCGTTTGTTGTTAATCAATGGATAAAAGTATAAAAAAATCATCTAGTCATACCATAGGAAACGTTACAAACTACGCTCTGTCCGAATTTGAAGTGAGTGGGATGCATAGATTTTGAGATACGGCTTACACCATATAAAACATAATTTCGAAAAAAACGCCGGAGGAAGGCCTTCACAAAATCGTCACAACTCGGTCAATTTTTGTCACATTAACAAAATCTTTGTTGAAAATTAAAGATAAGATTCTAGCCTATCGATGCTTCTAATGAAAAAGTTTTTTATATTAATTTCAGCTCATGCAGACAACTAAATGCCCCGTCATTTTCCGTATGGTCCCATTTCAGGGACAACATTGGGTTATGACTTTTCGGAAGTATTATTTCTGGAGTATTACGTTTTTGGATTCTGACAGCCCACCATATACACACGTACACACACACATGAATATTCTCTCGTTTAGAGCACCCTTGTAGCTCGTCTATGAGTGTCAGGACATAGAAACGATAAAAGAGGCGAGACGGAGGTAGCGGAGCAGGTAGTACGTGCCCATACCGTGTGCCCTACGACCCTAATACGATTTTTCTTTCCATTCGATGGGGAGCCAACACTCGCACTTGTTGCTGGAAGACCTCGGCCAGTAACACTGCATACGTACACCTGCGAAGGGTCGTTCAATTTTCGAACCTACCTGCGCGCTCGCCTTTCTTCTTTTTTCCTTGTCACGTCCTCGCACCCTCCCAGGAGCACAGCATTTCTTTTCATTCCCGATGTATCCTAAGGTGACTTTCTGTGGCACCTGATGCTGAGCCGCGTACTACCATCAGCGTGGATTAAATTTTAATCCTTAATGTATACTTCAATACACTTCAATGGAGAAAAAAATATAGAAAAAAGAAGACACCTGACTGGAATGTTTTTTTTCGGTTTATCGTTCAAACGAGTTTTTTCTCTTTTTTAGTTTCTTAGGCGCGTATGTAGTATCAAAGTTTTCGGCGTATAAATCGGAATCTCTTGACGTGGGAACCGTCATTAGCTTGAATTACGTCTCGTTTACGTATCTCGTAAGTAACGGTGACGTTTCTCGTTTAAATAAAACTCGTCAAGTCTGTGTATACAGGGTGTACCACTTAAGTTGGCACAACCCAATATCCCGAGAGGGATGCGTTCCAGGAAAAAAATGTTTCAAACAAAAGTTTCATCGTTTTGAGGAACGAAAATCATGGTGTTGATTATTTTTCAATTGGTATCACTTTTCAAGATTATTTCAACGCTTGCTTCAGTTTTTCGAATAGGTACATATATTTTTTCATTTCAGGATCATTTTTCGCGCAACAAAATAGGCAACCTTGGCCTGAAACTTTTTTCTGTTCAACTTTCGTGTTTTAAGATATTTTGAATATTTAATCAAATATTAACAACATATTGCGTTGAAAATAGCAAATATCTTCAAAAGTTATTGTTAAACAAAAGAAAGTTACCCATTTTATTATGCAAAAAATGATCTCGAAATAGCAAATATTGCCTCCTATTGAAAAAACTATCGTTGACCTTTAAATAATCTTAAAAAATGCCAGCAAATAAAAAATATGTACACTATCATTTTCGTTCCTCAGAGCCACGAACTTTCGTTTAAAACATTTTTTTCCACAATACATCGCTCTCGAGATATTTTGTTGTGCGACTTTAAATGGTACACCGTGTATGAATTCAGTATGTACTATGAAGCAGCGACGTACCAACTCCGTCAGAAGAGTTCCGAACCATCTGCGGCTCGTGCTGGGGCGTTTCTTCACAGAAACAGTATGCAACGCGACGACAGATGCCTCCGGGAAACCCTGCACAAGAGCAGGGTTCGCCCTTTTTACTCCCTTTTTTTCAGTGCGATTCGACCACCCGCTCAATTTTCGTGCCATACGCCAACTCGATTCTGTGGCACGTGAGTTTATATCACCGCGTTATTGCAGCGTGCATCGCTCGTTTCGCGTGTACAGAAGAATATGCTTTATGCAGGACTGAGGTGGTCGTTGTGAGAATGTGTGCAGCAATGTGTGTGCATGTGAAATGAAGAAAGAATGAAAAACAAACAAACAAAAAGAAAAATCGTACTGAAACAGTTCATTCGATTTTTCATAGATATCTGATAGGTGATATGGGTGGATTGATCAGCCCGATTAATAGCAAATCTAGCCCTTCATTCGAATAGCATTTTTTCGAAGGGATTGTTTAGTTTCACATAACACACTAACGAGGGTCAGCACTACTTTAGTCTATGGGATTCTCACTCACTTCGTGAATTTGCATTTTTGTTCGTAGTTTTACTTGTTTTAAAACTCTCGACATTTTGTTCGCTGACAACACTGATTTATAAAACAATTAATGAAAACTCAAAAATAACACACAACGACTGATTATTTGTAAATTTTTGTTTCTTGTTTGTTTATTCGTTTATTTTTCTATATCTTTGTTTGTTTGTGCTCGCTTGTTGTTGCCGTTTGTTTATTTGTATGCTTGTTTATTTTTATTGTAATTATATACGTAGCATAATGCTCGACAGCGTAAATCATATTCCACACTGTAAGCTGCGTTTCTGTCAAACATTCTTCGAAACCAATATGGTAGTTCTCGAGTTATGAACGTGCAAACGTAGACAGATGCACCTATTTTTTTTAAATACGATTTTTCCATTTTGCTTGTCAATATAAATAATCGATAAAGAAGTTTTGTTAAAATTCCAAATTTATTGACTAAGAACCCCTTGCAGTTTTAGTATGTGCGTATGGATATATATATATTTATGCTATACATACATGGTAAGTACATTTACCGCGGGGAGGCTCGTGAGCAGTCATCGTGCAACACCAACCCCTTTGTTTGAATTAACTCTGTAAAGTACACGATTCATATTACACTATATCCGACGTAGAATTTTCTTCGGACTTTAAATAACCCCATTACGGCCTTATCTACCAATTGTAGATTGTATATACATAATTAGTGTGATTTACACACACATACACGAGGTGACCATTACAAGGTGGCTAAGTGTTCTTTACGGGTCTGCGGCGGAAATTTTGCCGGAAAAATATGATATTCAATGGTTTTCCAATTCCTCTTGGATATCATATAGCGTATTTTTGTGACGAGCAACATTTAGCAGAAAAAAATGAGCACTGAAAAAAATTCCATATTGACGTCAGGAGAATGTGATAATTAAATTCCGAATACAAAACACCCCTAAGAAAAGTTTTTAAAAATGGGATTACATTCTATTTATACACTTTAAAATACATTTTTTTGTTGGACGATTAATTTTTTAAGTGACTTTAAGGAATAGTGTAGAGATCCTTGTTGGGATTGATTGAAAGAGTGTTTTTTATTTTCTCATTTTGTAACTGTGTGGATGTTGATAAAAAAGAATAACAATAATGAAAATGGAAATTTGCTGATTTTTTCATCGAATAATTAACATTCACTGTATACGAAAATGCCAAAAAGAATAAAAAAAATCAGACCGCTAAAATTAATTTAAGAGAATAAAACTGATCCGTTTATTGATTTTTAACTGAAGTAACAATTTTGATCGATTTGAACACAATCAAAGGAAAATCGCAGAGGCTGGAAGATTTCCAGACCTGTTGAGGATACTTTGAGCGTAGAAGAACACCGAACAGATTCTGGTTGCAAAGATTATGTGCAAAGCAATCATGAGTTTAGTCAAAAAAAGGAAGACATGAATATTTGTATGTTGTACCCAAAATTCTTAAGCCTTAGAAAACATCCTATTAAGAATGTTTTATTTTTATTTAAAAAATCACACAAGGTCCCGCCAATCGGAATCATTACAAATCATTATCAGATTATTCCAACATTGATAATTAGACCGAAAATTAATATCGAGCAACCGAATACTGTGCGCAGAAAAGGGGTAAAATGTTCGTGACGTCACACGTGACGCGCCAATTACATCATAAAGCCGGCGCGGAAACTGAGGCTCTCCGGCCAGTATCGGTAATAACCAAAGGAAGTTTCAAGAACACCACCAATAATAGAGTACCAGCGATCTAAAGGGATTTGCAAAGTTTCACTGGGCGGTCCTGGTAGTCGAGAAACGTGCTTCTCGCGAATGGCGCCAGAACTTCTAGTGCCTCCTGCTGTTGTCCATTGAACGACCAGCGCAAAATGGTCCCGTTCGATGCGCTTCTGACAAAGTTCTGCTTCGTACGTATGGAAGAAAAGTGCGTCTGGACTGTCTCGAGGTACTCGAGATTCTTTAGCAGGGCATGCGGAGCCTGGGAATTTTTTTTTGGTCATCGGAAGGCACAAAAAGAACAGGGCTTGTCGATAGCATGTTAGGAGAAAAAACACATTTCGTTCAAACATAAGGACAAAAACCTCTAATGCGTCCAACATAAGACAATTCTGGATCAATATTTTGGACGAGAATTCGAGTGTCAGGTTAAAATTATTTAAAGGAGATTGCGTAAGCTTCGAAGAAAAATGTTAATGCCTGATATTATAGCCTGGGGTCTCGGCTTCAATTGGCAACTAATTTTTTGGAAATATTTAAAAAATTGATTCAGTTCTGACGATTTTGATGAAGGTTAGCCCCGCTGCGATTTACCCTCTTTTTTGCGTTGTTCTTGAAATGTTTTGTAAAACCGTAAATCGTATCTCAAAGTCTGGTGCTCGATTCACTTCAAATTCGGACAGAGCATAGTTTATAACGCCCTCTATTGTATAACCGGATGATTTTTTTATGTCTTTCTCTATTTGTTAATAATAATTGATTGAAGTGGTTTTTGTTTCACGTAAAATATCAAACCTTTTCTGTAGGCTGCCCGTGTACACGTAATTTTCAAAATTTCAAGGAAGTATCCATACAAGTACATTGTTTAATTCTTTATTTGAGATCATCATAGTGGCCAGAATCATCTACACCGATTAGCCATGCAGCAATGGCGGCACTTTGTTTAAATAATAACAACGTCGTTGTTTATCAATATTTTTCAACGGAAGAATAACTCAAACCTGGCAAGACTATGCGTATTAATGTGTGTAAAATTCTGACCTCGACATCCTAATACTCTCATCAGGAAAACATGTGAAAAATCAACCTGTTTTTTCAGCTCCCAGCAGGCCCCTCAAAGAAGACGGAAAATTGGGACAATGAATTGAAATATTTTTTCTTCTGGGATGATTTTTCATTTTTTATGAAGTCCACTCAATAATGTCTAATCGAAATAAAATTATTTAGATCGCGGTCGTAATTAGAGCCATATTAACTTTCTTCCCCCTTTCTCTCTCTCTCTCTCTCTCTCTCTCTCTCTCTCTCTCTCTCTCTCTCTCTCGCTTTCTCTCTCTCTCTCCCCCTCCCCCTAATTACTATACTACTACATTTCGGTTATACTGATCTGAAAACCAAATTATCATAAATCAGCGAAGCGAGAAGAGAATTTAATACACGAAGTTAGCCGAGAGCGGGGAAGGTATGAATCGAGAAATTGTGTGACTCTCCGAATCTGTGCTAAGACTCATCACGCGGACGGGTGTCTGCTGACTACTACGATATTCGTGTGTTGCGCAACAGTGTCAGTTTGTGTAGTAGAGCGTAGCGTAGATCCGAAAATAAAAGAAAAAATTCACAATAATTTCGGCCCCGTCTGGTATAATGCTCTGTTGTCCTCTCTTCCGGCTTCATTCCCTCGGCGTCTCATTATTGCCGTTGGCGTTCCCCGGCCCACCATTTTCCCCCTTCACGTCGCCCCTTCTCACCGCCTGCACTACTCAGCCGAAGAAGTGGAGGTTTAGTCTCCGAGACCCGTTTCTCGGGCCCGACTGACCCCGCAAGCCTCCTGCCCCTCTCCATCTCTCCCCCTTTTGTCGCTCCTTCCCTCACCCACGTTCGAGGGCCCTCGCGTAGTAAAGATGGCCGACTCGTGTACCACGCGCATATACTACGAACAAACCGAACCTACACTAACTTCGCTCTCTCCCCTCCGTCCTTTTCTCACCTGTAGGTATACGAGTCGCTCAACCTAACCTATACCTCGTTCTCTTGCCACCTTCGGCCCATGGTACAATCTCGACCCAACTTAAGGTAGCCCGAGCGCGCGCTGTTGATTTCTATATATTTTGTTCAAATTTTAACCAAACATTGTTCATATCATTATGCATGTTGAGTGAAATTTCAAAACAGTCGACTATTTAAATTGGGAGATAATGGGTTTTTAAATAGCAACTTTTAACACTGCAGGGTTTGCATTGAAATTTAGACAGAATAATTTTTCGTAAAAAATATTTGTCCCCACAGTAAGGAGACATATGGCAATACCGCATCTATCCACGTATCCAATGACGTAAGTTTGCGCGGCATAGTTAAAATAATACTGCAACACAAACTTTTATGTGGATGTAATTTTTAATCGAACAAATTTTTAATTAGTTATGAATTAACCAACACTTTTATTTGTTGCTGAAGATAACATAAACAATATAAAATATTAATATTTATAAAGGGAGTATTTTTTTATGATAAAAGTTTTTAACTTTAGGAACACGATAATTATTTTTTTTCCGAAATATTCAACAATACTGTTTTACGGTGTTGTCTTCTTATTATAGGGAACAAATATTTTTACGTAGAATTATTCTGTCTTTACTGAACGTTTTTAGCAAAACTGAATAGTAAAGGCAATCCAAACTTTTTTCACTCTTTCCCTAACTAGTTTGCTATCTAAACATAATTTGTTTTCAAAATTTACAAACACAATAGAATGGTACGACGAATTATGTGACCTGACTTTCGATCAATGCAGACCCTGCAGTGTTAGAAGTTGAAATTTCAAAACCCATTATCTCCCAATTTAAATAGTCGACTGTTCTGAAATTTCACTCAAACATGCATAATGATATTGACAATGCCTGGTTAAAATTTGAACAAAATCTATAGAAATCATGTACGCGCGCTCGTTCTACCTTAATGTACCGAGCTACGCTTCACTCTTTCCACATTTGAGGTACAGTTAAGTCCGATTTGGTGTTAATCCAGGTCTCAGAGTCAATGTTATTCTGAAAAAGTGTAAACAAACCCAAAGAAACAAAACAATCAAACAAATCCGAATAGAATCCAAACAAACCCACATGAATCTTAATAAACCCGGACACAGCCAAACAAACCCAAACAAAACTGAACAAACAACCAAAATTCAACGAAACACAAGCAAAAGCCCAAATAAATCTAAAGAGACCTAAACAGACAAATTAAGACAGATCTCAAACAACCTCAAACAAACGCGAGTCGGCCCATACAAAATTCAAACAGGCCCAAGCAAACTGAAACAAACAAATCCAAATAAAACCAAAGATAACCCAAGCAAATACAAATGGCAAAAACTTAAACCAACCCGAACAAAACTTAAAGAAACCAAAAAACAAACAAAACTATTTAATGATAACTCTTCAAAACTTTCACTACACTCATTCCAAATGTTTTTTCATTGTTTATCAACACAAACAAACTCAAACAAACAAACCAACCCAAGCAAAAGACACGCAAAATCCAAACAAAATCTGGACAAAACTTAATCAAATCTAAACAAACCTAAATAAATCCGAATATAACTCTCGAAAATCCAAACGAACAAACCCAAAAAAACCCAAACTCAATCTAAACGAACCTAAAAAACAAACAAAACTGTTCAATGATTACTTTTCAAAATTCTCACTTGACTCGTTGCAAATGTTCTCCAATCGTTTATCAACCTCCATGCGTATTTCTCCAGTCACTTTCTCGGCATGTTTTCTCTATCCTTTCGCGAATGTTTTGCAGAATTCCTTATACCATAATTCTCTCAGCACGTGACCGTCATTCCCCCGTTTTGGAGTATACTACCGACATTTCAGGCCACATTCGCGCCAGAATGAGAAAAGTACAGTAAAGGAACGAAGATACGTGAGCTGGACGGTTGGCAAGAGAAAAGAGAGGGGAAATCCACGAGAGCAAGACAGGAAAGGAGGCAGTGAGTTTGTACGAGTGTACGAGTACTATAGTCCCCGAGAGTACGCTTACAATCTCTTTTGAGCGGATAAAAGCGAGCACCGGTGTTCGGTTGTGAGCCGCGAGGCCTCGTCGTTTTTTCCCCTTCTCGTCCTCGGAGCTATCTCACCTGGCCGCTCGGGCCTGTAGCAGCGCTGCGGTCGTTCCCTAGCCGATCGGGCCCTACCCAGGCATTGTTGCATCAACGCCCGCGTTAGCGAGTTCCTCTTGAGAGCCAACGCATCTCCAACAATTCTCATTCGACAGTGTTTTTCGAAAAAGAAAAAAAAAACGAGCGCGCGACAGCAAACGATAGACAGAGAGAGAGATATATATATATATATAAAACAGAGTGACAGCGAATGATTGCAACGATGGACAAACATGTGCGTGATTATGTTCCCGTTGATGTGTCAGTGACCCTCGTTGACGATTGATAATCATTTTTTGATACTGTTTCGTTACTCGCGGTTTACCACGATTTCGTGGCTCATCCGCGTGTACAGCTATCGCTGCGCGTCCGCGGATACAAAGCGAATATTATTTCGCCCGTGGTGCCTGCGGGAAAAGGAACGCAACGATGAAGCAAGAGAAACCAAGGAGACAGGCTCTCTTTCAAATCGCCAAGGTTCGTCGCTATTGCATCTTGTTTCATTAGCGGAATGAATGTACGGAGAGCTGTCGTTTTTGTGATCGTGAGAGTAAACAAACAAATATAACCTAAACAATCTCAAACGAACTCAAAACAATCCGAAACAAACCCAAATAGCCCCAAATGAACCCAAACAAACCCAAATAAGTCGAAACGAATCCAAACAAATTCAAACGAACCAAAACAAAACTGTCTCAACCCAAATAAAGAAAAAATAACACAAATTCAAACAAACCTCAACTAGCCCAAAGAAACAAAAATACATGCAAATAAACCCAAACAAACCCAAACTAGTCGAAACAAAGCCATAAGAAAGTGAACCCAACACAACCCAAGCCTGCCCGAACAGACACAGAAAAATACGGAAACAAACCCAAGGGAACCCAAATAAAACCAAACGAACCGAAAGATACCCGAACAAGCCGAAAATCCAAACGAAAACAAATGAATCCATACAAAGTCCAAACGACCCTTTACGAACCCAAGTGAATCCAAACCAACACAAACGTATCCAAACAAAACTAAAACTAGCCAAAATAGACCCAAGTAAACGCGAACAAACCCGACCAAACAAAATCGATGCCGCTGTTGCTGTAGCTCTTTTTTCGCAAACCGAAGATTTGAGGTTCATGGGTCTCGCGAAGGTAATGGCGGCTCAGTGGCACCGGGGTCCATTTTACTCTCTCGTGTGGTCTTTTCCCCCAGTCCAAGATGATCGATTGAGAGATTCCGAAGAAAACTGTACGAAGCAATTTTTTGTTACTTTATTCTTCATTCTCGCATTTTCTTATATTTATTTGTTACGTATCGCAGAAATTTCTCCAAAATCGTTATGCAAATGTAAACGCGGGAATACATCGAAGGCCAAGCCGGCACAGTGATGCCGCATCAGGCTATTCGTGACGCTTTCTTCGCGCCGCTCCCGCAGTAGCGAAAAAAGCGTTCTCGCTCTGCTTTTTCTGCTTTTTATTTGAACCATTGCGGTATGATTTCCACCATCCACCGCGATCCGTTACGCGCTCGACCACAACACTCACGAGATGCACTGCCGGAAATTCATCTTATTGTTAAACATCGTGTGTGAGCCCGCGAGACGTTTGAACGTCATTTTGTCATCATGAAAAAGTGCCTTGGACTTTATTTTTTGTATTTGTTTTTTTTTTAATAATACGTATTTGCGTACACGGTAATAGGTCGCACTTCGACCGCAACCGGTATTTTTTTCCGGATTGCTGAACCCTCGCAGTGAAGCAACGCCACGATTTAAGGCGGGATATACATTTACAACAATAAAAAAATCGATTAATTTTTTTTCTTTTTTAAACGATTGAACTATATATGTAGAATACTTACCCAAAATTTCAAAGCGAAATTCGAAAAACTTTAAACATTACAGCCCGTCAACGCTGCGCCTCACCGCTCAGATTGGGAGCGGGCGTAAACTTCAAACGCGTTTTTCTCAAAACTGCATTATCGAAATTGGCGTGCAGGATTACTCAAAAACTATTAAGCCGATCGAGTTGAAACTTGGTGGGAATATTGATAATATTGGTACCTTCTACTTGACGAGAATTGTTTTTGAAAAACTGAAAAAAAAAACACTTTTTTAATCCACATTTTACGGAAATGTTGACTTTTTTTGTAAATGCGTGCCATTTTCTTAAGTTTGCATTTTCTTCATTTTAATTACCGTCACATGGAAGCTATAGATGTTCTAACTGAAAAAATGTTTGAACTTTTTTGCAAATCGAAGTGTACAGGGAGCTAGACTGCACACCGATTCGCAACTCCCGTGGCGACCTTGTTGTAACACGCTGCCACAGCTCCGCCATTTTGATGATGAATTAATTTGAAAAAATTGTTTCGTATACATAAATATACTACTAAATAATACCTAATGTTTGATAACTGTAGAATAATGATTTCTTAGTTTAAAAAAATCCGTCAATATTGCTTCTTTTTTTACTGTCTAAATGTATATCTCGTCTTAAACGATACGCATCACGAGCCGACTCTTCCATCGGCCGCGCCCCTCGATTCATACATTTTAATTGATAACAGATGCGGCTGTGAAAACGCTGCAATCCGTAATTAACGAACGGCGATATAGGCTGCAACATCTTCGAAGTTGATGCGCGAGTCGTATCGCTCGGAACCAGCGCGATATGCCGAGCTATATAACGGTCGAGTTCCGAAGCTTAATACTGCGGTGGATCGGCAGGTCGATCCATGATGAAGCCAATCCCGAATAGAAATTTCTTAGGGTTAGCTTGACCAGGATCAGGGTCCGATCGGGGTATGATACGGGTAACACCCATTACGGATATCCCGATCCGGCCCCGATCGGGCCGGAAGTATTTAGGCCCTAGATCAGGCTATACTAAAATGGCCCTGCTAAGGCCGTCCCTGATAAGATCCTACTAAGGCTTTCCCCGATAGGGCCCTACCAAGGCTCGCCCTGATAGGCCCTATTAAGGCTTTCCATGATAGGGCCTTACTAAGGCTGTCCATAATGTGGCCCTACTAAGGCTTTCCCCGATAGGGCCCTACCAAGGCTCGCCCTGATAGGCCCTATTAAGGCTTTCCATAATAGGGCCTTACTAAGGCTGTCCATAATAAGGCCCTACTAAGGCTTTCCCCGATAGGGCCCTACCAAGGCTTGCCCTGATAGGCCCTACTACGGCATTCCCTGATGAGGCCATAAATAGGCTTGCCCTATCACTGCCTCAGCAGTCGATAGATGCACATAACCTCTTATTTTCCACATGGAAACTTCGATTTTAAAGCATCGTAGCTTCGGAGTTTCGATGCATTCTTGTATTCTATTTTAAAAAAGGCGCTATGGACTGTCACGACAAAAAACGTTATGCAATTCGGATGCGTGTTACAAGATTTCGGCAGCTTTGTATGCCGAAAAGAGAGAGAGGAATTATATATGTGTGTGTGTGTGTGTATATATATATATATACAAGCTTAAGTTTCAAAAATCTATAGCATGTTATTCGATAAACCTCTTTAATTGTCACAATGATATTAACTAATTGATATACTTTATGTGATATAACAAATAATTATAGGAATTCATTTGGTCTCTTATGCCATATCTGGGACCAAGATTTTACAAGCACTCGGTAGTATAGGGGCAGCGTACCTAGCTTTGGTAAGATAGGTACGAGGTTCGATTCCCATATAGGCGAAATATTTTCTTCGAACCGAACCATGCGCCTGGCTTTTTTCCTCCTTGAACGGTCTGCGTAAGCTTGGAATTGTTAAAATAAGATTTTCTGCATAGTTTTATAGCCTAGCGCTTCAACTTTAATTTGCATAAAAGATTTTGGAAAAATTCCCAATATTCACCGATTTGAATTTAAGAACAGCATATAGGGATTTATATGTTCTTTCGGTTTTATATATATGTATATATTATCGACTCAGGTTGAAGATTTTTCGAACTAACCTTTCCACTTTTAAAAAGTTTTTTTGTCTTCATATAATTATTTTTACGTTAATGGTATCTATTTAAAAATGCACGAATTCCTGTCGAGAACACAAAAAAAGCATTTTTCAAAAAGCTGCAATTTGTGTAAAAATAATGATATCGCTCTTTATAAACTAAACTTATAAACTCATAAATAAAACTTTCTAAAGCTGCAAAGATTAGTTTCGAAAATCTTGAAGCATTTTTTGAAATATATTAAGGGGTATGCATGAGCTGGAAATATAAAAAATACGATTTTCTGTATACTTTTATAGCCTAGGGTGCTAATTGTAATATGCAACAAATGTTTGGTCAAAATTCAAAAAAATGACCGGATCTTGTCCATTTTTCTCTAACGCAATGTTTTATCCGGTGTTAGTCGTATCTTATAATCTATTCGTCCGATTCACTTCGAATTCGGACAGAGCATAGTTTATAACATTTTCACATGACCTGACTGTTTTCAAAATATATTTATCCATATGTTAATATCAAACGATCAAAGCTGATTTTTTGTCAAGAATCGAACTTTTTTTCTACAGCTTACTATTTTCGAAATTTTGATTATTTCAAAAAAGTCTCCGGTCGTACGAAAGTTTTTAGAATGTTGCCAGAACAACCTACACCGATTGGCCATGCAGCAACGGTGGCAGTTTGTTTAAAGAATAATAATTAACTTCATTGTTTATCAACATTTTTCAACGAAGGAAAAGCTCAAACTTGGCAAGATTATGTATTAATTTTCTGTGAAATTGCGCCTTCGTTATCCCAATACGCTGATGACAAAAAATATTGAACATCGACCTGATTCTTGGGCCTCAAGCTCCTGCAGACCCCTTAGCTTTCTCGCATCCACGCAGGTATCAATGCACGAGGAACGATACGTAACATTACCGATGCAAAGTATAATACAAAGCGCACGAAGGCGCCCTCGAGTCCCTCCGTATCGAAGACTTGGAGAAGCCCACACTATCTCACGATTCGTACGGATCTTGTTCCGTCCAGCGTGCGATCGACATTGTTTTTTCGATCGCGCGTTGGCGGCTCGACAATCATTGCACTCAACCGGCAATTATTTCACGTCAGTGACGCAAGAGAAAGAGACAAAGGAAAAATAGCGACGACGATCGACGAAGCTTCTCCTGAAACAATCACCATTAGAATTTCGATTATGCATTATTTATGCATTGAAATTGTAAAGGGAGAATACCGGCCGTTTCGCGCTTCGTTTCGCTTCGTGAACTTTCCTGCACTCTTCCTCATAGATATATATGTAAACATCCCGTAGAGCGAGAGCGTGTGAATTTTCCAAAAAGTCCATTTTCGTCACGGATCGTTCAACCCCCCTTCATTAGCCCTCACCTCCGCCCCCGCTGCGCTTGTTGGACGAGGATGTTTCGTGTACAAGTTCAGAATAGTGCACACGGAACACAGGTTAATTCACCGGTCACTTTCCCTTAACCCTACGATGACACACGGGGTCATTTTGACCCGGACGAATTTGAAATAAAATGCTCGCATTCCCAAAATTGAAAGGTTTCAATAGTTTTTCACAACAATTCAATCTTATACTTTCCGAATTTCAATTGTGCAGATATTTTTTGAAAAATGTTGACGGTGTATCCCTTTTTTTTCAATCAAAACCGACCGAAGGGGTGTTAAGGGCAGATGGGTGAAGCACTATCCGGGTCAAATTGACCCAGTGTGTCAAGATCGTGACCAAATGCAAGTGTGTCAACCAAGGGTTAATGCTGAAAAATGGACAAATCGACTCGTCATACGTATCAATGACGTATTGATCAGAATTTCCAGCTTACTGGTGATTTGCTTTTTTAATGGTCCTTCTTAAAAAGGGTTGGGCGGAAGGAATGAAGATTTGCGGGGAAAAAATGGGGTTCGTCTCGCCTGAACTCTCGACTAATTTTCCACACCGTTTGTACGTGGGATACACTTGCTTGGCGTTCTTATTTCCCTTTTGGAGTCCCTTCTATTCATCATGGAAGCGTGTAGGTGCTACATCCGTATATGTATAGAAAAATTAACATTCGTTCCTTCGCAGTTTTTGCTTTACACACTCACACTCACATATTTTTTTTCTGATAGCAGTATTGGGGTGATGGGTTCGGGTTTTGACACACAACTGATACATGGTCCTGCCGAGTTTGAGTGTTTTTAAAAAATGTAAAATATTGGCAAGCAATGGAGTTATTATTATTTAAGCAAAGGGCCGCCGTTGCTGCATCGCCAATCAGTGTAGGTGCTTCTGGCAACTAGGATCATCTGGAATGAAAAAATGTACTTTTAGTATAATGATAAAACTTTCGCATGACCGGAGGCTTTGTTGAAATTTTGAATATTACGAAAATGGCAGGTTATAGAAACATGTTTGAATTCCGACCGAAAAAACAACTTTCATAATTTATTATCAACAAATACATCAACATATCGAAAAGATATCCTATCATACGAGAGACAATGTTATAAGCCATGCTTTGTTCGAATTTGAAATGAATAGGACGACTAGAGTTTGAGACACGACGTACACCGTATAAAACATACAGGGTTTGAGCAAAATAAAATAAAAATGGGTAAACCGCAGCGAGTCTCACCCTCCACAATAATCGACATAATTCGGTCAATTTTTTGAACCTCTACGATATCTATGTTAAAATTAAGACCCCTACGCTATGAAACTATGCAACAAATCGTATTTTTTAAGTTTCAAGCTTATACGGATCCCTCAATATTTGTCAAATCCAGTTGAAGATTCCCAAAGTTTACCACTACAGCTTTAGAAAGTTTTTTTTTTTCAATTTCGAAATCATTATTTTTACACAAATTGTAGCAAATTGAAAGATGTTTTTTTCCTTGTTCTCGACAGGAATCCACGCATTTTTTAAAAGCTGTAATTCGTGTGAAAGTAATATCATAATGAAAAAGCCTTGAAAACCTGTAAAGGTCGGTGTCAAAAATCTTTAACCGGATTTGACAACAAATCCACATATGTAAAACGAAAAAAAATATAATACTCTATATTATTGTAAAATTTAACTTCGTAAATTCTTGGAATTTTTACAAGATGTTTGTTGCCAATTAAAGTTATGACCCCAGGCGATGAAGATCTGCAATTAAAAAATCGTATTTTCAAAGTTTCAAGAAATTGCCTACATGGTTTTTTTGAAGAATTTATATTGCACATAACCGCAATCTTGACCACCGTTTGATCAATGGAAATTTTAAACATCAACTTGAAATGAATTGTCAAATTTCCTAAATATATTTTTTTCCTTGAAACATGGAAATGTTTTAATAACGCGGCGCAAAGAGACACGAGAGCATGGAGATTAACAAGAAAAGAAAAGGGCGACAAAACGAATTTTGAGAGTCCCGCGTGTCACCGGAAAGGGGGGAATCATGGGTAAGTCTGGCGGGTCTTTGTGGGCACGGAAATTGTGATTTACTTCCCCCCGCACAATGCCGCAGGATACGCCTTTATCTTGGGCTATTTCGTACGCTTAAGTGACTGACTCCGTATATCGTACAGTTGTACCGGCTATAGTACAGGTAGTAAAAATACATGTTCTCGCGCCGCGGTGTAGCGTTATACGTACAAAAATCTCCTTGTGTGCATGTGTACGCTACACTCGTCGCCGCGATATTGTAGTACTCTCAAGCCGACCTAAAGTCGGATGAAGAGTTTTATTAAAAAGCCAGGGCGTTTGGTGGCAATGTTGTGTGTGAGTTAGGGTAAAGAGTTAATCATAACGTGGGGTAAAATAATTCGTATCAAGGAGTTATGTCCAGCCATTTTATTTTTCATTGAAAAATATTGATAAACTATGAAGTTATCACTACTTAAATAAAGTGCCACCGTTGTTGCATGGCTTATTGGCGTAGGTGGTTCTGACAACTAGGGTATTCTAAAATAAAAAATAAAATAAAATACTTTTAGTATAATAACAAAACTGTCGTATAAACGGATACTTTATCGAAATTTGAAAATTATGAAAATGGCGAGCTGTAAAAAAATTAACTCGTTTTTCGACAAAAAACAACTTTCATCATTTGTTATCAACAAATGGATAAACATATTAAAAAAATATGCGGTTATACGATAGAAAGTGTTATAAACTGAGCTATGTCCGAATTTTCAATGAATGGTGCGAATAGATTTTGTTATACGATATATATTGTTTGGTAAAACATGGTTTCGAGAAAAACGCAAACGATAAAAGTTATTATATGTTAAAGTCGAAACATTTTTTTCGTGTCAAATATCGCGTTTTAAATGTTTATAAAAAATATTCTAAATAAAAAATATAACAAATAGCTCGGCAGTTTATGGAGAACCTATTTCGCAAAATTAAAAAAGAACTGCGTTAAAAAGCATGAAAAAGTGTTTGAGATATTGTTCTAAACCGTTTCGAATAATGTATTACTTTTGAAAAAAAGGATCCCAGCGTCCCTTTTCCCTTTCAATCTTGTCTTCATAGTAAATTTTCATTAGACGATCACTAAATTTTCACTAAAACGTTTGCTCGGTGTGAATTTCTCAGAACGTGCGACACTCGAATAATTTTGTCCACATAATTCGAATATTACAGATAAAGTATCTAGATTCATTTTACCAGAAATCGGCAAACAAAAGTTACCAAAGTACTATACCGCTCCTCTTCATTATCATTTCAGGTACTATGGCATTTGGACATATTTCGTCGCAGTTTCCGAGAGCTCTCCGGCCATGCTTGCATGCGAGAATCCTGTATCTTTTGCGCCCTCAAGGTAAGTTACCGACATGTTGAATTTCTCAGATGCAACAAAGAAAATTCCACTGCGATAGAGTCTCGTAGCAAATGACAGTAAAAAAATTGTCAAATACCTCCAAATGAAAAATGACTTCCCTACAATTTTAAAACCGTCCAGAAAAACATCCTGTACTCAACTCGTTACTCACAATGCACCAAAGCATTTCCTTCGCCGTCTCTGAAAGATGAAAATCGCATACCCATCATCATTGCCCACGTTTTGCCCTCCTCTTGGCCTTCATCCATCAAATGTTGGGAAAATTTCCATCGCGCCTTCGGTACAAGGTATGCGAATGTGGAACAACAAAGGTCCAGGGAAGTACGTGTTTGGACATAATTCCAAATACAATTAGAAAGTGGAATAATTAAGCAGCGGTACTGACTCGGGGACTTTGCCGAGAATTTCTATACATAGATGAGCGCATAAAGTTGGCTCGTACGAATAAAAGAACGATCTATACTCTTTGTACATACTGACTCGACGATTATCATTTTTACGTCTTTTGATTCTTAGGGTCAATGGATCGGGTCAATGGATAGGACGAAAAATCTACCTATATGTATAATATATATATATATATACACACATACACAGTGGGTAAAAAAAGTATTTGTACGCGTCTTTTTCGAATTATCCTACGAAAAAATTAAATGCTTTATTAAGTTTCTGTGTTCGATTGCTTATCCTAAATATACGTGGTGTCTGTTTACAAAAATCTTGTGACAATACGAACAAACAAATAAAGCCAAATTGACAACAGTTTCGTGTAATATGTACAAATACTTTTTTTACCCACTGTATATATATATATATATATATATATATATATATATATATATATATATATATATGGGTAAGTTATATAAATACATAATAAAAAAAGAATTCCAATTAAAAATTTCGAAGTTGACCTTCACATGTCCTTGGTGGTTGTACCCAAGGTCAAATTGTCAATGCCATGTTTTACCCCCCTTGAAACGAAACAACTTTTATTTGAAACGATTCTCATAATCAGTACTTTCTGAGATGTGAGCTTGTGACACTTTACCTGAGACACCCGGTATACATATATATATTTACATTTATAGGGTGTCTCACATAGAGTGTTACAAGCCCATATCTCAAAAAATATGGATTACAGTAAAAAATGGTTTTAATGAAATGAAATGTTTTGTTTCAAGGAGGGAAAACGATGGCAATGTCAATTTGATCTTGGGTACAACCGATAAGATCATGTGAACGTCAACTTAGAATTTTTTTATTGGAACCCTTATTTTTTTATTGTGTAATCTTATAGCTTAGTTCGACAGCTTGCCAAAACATTATGGGTAAGTATTTTTTTTAGAATATTTTTTTCAGATATGAGACTTAAAAGTTACAATACCGCTGGGATCAGCATTACCCAAGACGTACAGCGGTTCTTACGATACCGGTGGTATTGTAACTGTCAAGTCTCGTAACTGAAAAAAATACTCGGAGAAAACATACTTATTTATAGTGTTTTGAAAAATTCTTGAGGTAAACTATGAGAATATACAATGAAAAGATGGCTTTTAACTTAAACAATTTGAGTTGACCTTCACAAGACCTAAACGGTTATACTCGAGGTCAAATTGACGTTGCCACATTTTTCCTCTGCTTAAACGAAACTACGTTTGATTGAAACATTTTTCTATTGTAATCCGTACTTTCTGAGATATGAGCTTGTAAAACTTTATCTGTGAGACACTGTATATGGGTATATAACTCAATTCGATCGCAAGTTGGTACGCCACAGATCAATTTTTCTTTGGGTAACGAATCTCTCACTCTCCAGTTCTATGAAACAGCTTTGGACAACCTTTCTCCTTTGTACGTTTCTCTCGCTCGTAGTCTATCCGTATGTAACTCTCGTTCCATCCATGTCGGTAGAGATCCACAGGTCCTCGTTTTTCCAAGATATTTTGACGTTCAGCTTGTATCTACGAAACCCCGCTCTGGGGACATTTAAATAATTCATCCACTTTTAAATTCGGTTCTTTCAATGTTCGAAATATTGCTCGCTGGAAAACAAGCGTATTCGCTGCGCATTCGGTGTGGATAATTTAGACGAAGCTTCGACAAGGTTTACAGAAAGGAAAACGTTATATTAGAATGAAGACCATAATATTTCTGATTATTAGAGTTTGGTGAAATTTTAAAGATTCTGTGTATTTAGGAATTGAAATATTGAGTAAAAATTAAGTTAGTTTTATTGAAACAAAATTCCGGCAACTAGGGTGATTCGAAATGACAAACTTTCCGGAGATAATCGGGAAAAACATCTATCGTGCATTACTTATAAGGGCTTTGATTACGTGAATTTTATTAATTTATTTGATGGGTCTGCATAAGCATGGGGCCTAAAAAGAGATGAAGTTTAAGTTCGCATCGTTGTAATGCAAACTTTTTTGATTCTTTATTTTTATCATTATCCAAAGACTTTTTTGCGAACTGAGGTAATGAATCTCTCATAAGAGTACGTGAAAACGTTTGAATGATTTTCACAGCTTAAATCGGCCGAAAAAAATTGAACAATGACAAAGAATGGATTATTAGGTGCATTCCAATGCTGCATATTTTATCGTCATAAAAACAGGTCGATTTTCAATTATTTTTTTCTGACGAGAATATTGACAGGAGGAGGTAGGAATTCGACACATATTTGATACATAGGCTTGCCAAGTTTGAGTTTTTTTCTGGAAAAATATTGAACGAAGTGCCGCGATGCTGCATGGCCAGACCGTCCAGGTGGTGCTGGTAACTAGGCTCATCTAGAAAGAAAATATTTACATTTAGTATAATTAAAAAAAATGTTCGTATGACGGATGCTTCTTTGAAATTTTGAAAATGACGAAAATGGGAATTTCCGAGGAAAATCGATTTTCGGCGAAATGAAAAAAAATTACAGAAAAACGCAAAAGAGAAAAGAGGCAATCCCTTCGCGAAAATTGTCATCACCCGGTCAATTCTTCGAATTGTTACGAAATATTTGTTGCAAATTGAAATTTAGTTCCCAGGCTATATAAAAAACCAATAAAAATCGTATTGTCCAAATTTCAAGTTTACGCAGACTCCTTAAGCTGTGATAGTCCTACACATCTTCCACTGGTCGCTTCGTCGAATAAAAATCCTCTCGTTTCTGTATCAATCGACGGAACATGGGAAGTAGGCACAGAGAGACTCCTCCGCAAGCGTTTCCCATTGGAAATTCGCGTATGTATTTATTCTTTATACGCATCTAATTGTCTACGTATGTACACTTGTACTTACATACACATACCATTATTCGTATTTATTCTTCAATCCTCGGGCGTCCGTACACCGACGTTCTCACGGATTTAATTAGCAATCCGGTAAGCAGTGCCGACTTATAATTGCGGGGGAATTAAGGATGCGGTCGGTCGAATTACGTTCAGCCGTGAAAGACTCCGGTGCTCCGGAGTCTTTCATTCGGAAGTTCATAATACCCAAGATAGTACACGCGCATCCATTCACACGTATGCACAAACGCGAGTGGCTTTTTGCTGCAGAAGAAGGCGCGGCGATCGTCTCACTCTTGGTTGTACTCGGGCCGATCTAAGGATTGCGACCAAGTGATCGCGACCCGCGATCGATTGAGGGAGGATACCTTTGGGTGGGAAAAAATTGCTTATTGTCATGATTTTTTGTTTAAAAGAAATATTTCTTCACCTTTTTTGAGATTTAGGATATGTTTCCTTACTACTTTTGGCTGTTACATGGTATTTTTTAAAATTAATTTTCAAAAAGTCGCGGAGGTATGGCACGGCCATCTAAACGGGTTGCGGCGGATGTTGTCAGACGGCGTGACACGTAGCGTCGGCGGGATTAATCTGCGAAAAAAACCAGCGAAGATTTTCCTTTCATCAACACTCATACACAGAATATGGACCAAAAAAGTGAGAAATGTTGAAAATCGATGAAATGGTGCGTTTTGAAACAAAAAGAATGAATTTTCTGACGAAAATCTACATTTTGGAATAAAAAATACGTTTTTTTTTCCAATTTTTAAAAACATTTAGGGTCATATTTTAGGCAATAAGGTTAGAAAGATGTATACTAAATGTAATCAGAATCGGTCGATTAGTTTTTTAGCTATACGTCACGCTAGTTTTGAAAATGCAGTTTAGAAGACCGTGCCATACCTCCGCCATTATTAAAGATTAATAAAAAAATATTACGTAACAGTCAAAAGAAGTAATAAAACATACCCTAAGTCTCCAAAATGGTAGAGAAATCTTTCCTTTATAAAAAATCACTAAAATTAGCATTTTTTTTCCTCGCCCAAACGTATCTCCCCCCTTGAGGCTGGGCCACTGTCAATTTACGAATGGACGGCTTCAACTTTTTTTCTTTGCTTCCTCGTAGGGGAAGGATCCGAATTGGTAGAAAAAAAAAATTAATTTAAATATTTTAATGAAACGACGTGGAGAATGTTCCAAAATGTTGAAAAATCAGAACATTGAAGTTTGCATTGTTGGAATACAACGAAAAAATATTTTTTTCGGATTCCCGATTTTTTTGGAATATTTAGGCTATGAAAGTCTCTGAAACGATTTTGGAAAACCTTATATAAAATGTATCACCAAAAGGTGAAAATAAATTTTGAGATAATAATAAAAATAAAGAAAGGAAAAATTCAAAAAGAATTTTCGTTGCATTCAAACGATGTAAACTTCAACACCATGGAAAATCACGTAGCAAAATGGTAGATCTTTTCCATAGTAACAGAGTACCATACTAGAAACGTCGCATTCCTATTTTCCAAAAATCGGCACAACGGTTCAGACCTTAAGGGGCTTTGAATCGTCAATAAAAATTTTTTACGCTGTAACTTCCCCAAAACGTGAGAAAATCGAATACTTTTTTCTTCATAATTTGAGTATTATATAACAAATGCTCTAGTACTTATGAAAAAATCAATAAACAGTACGCTAATGAATTTAAAATATACAATTTCATGCAAAAAAATGAACTCACTGTCCTGCTCAGTTTTGGCATCGTATGGCATAATTCACGTGATACGTAAAATTGAATTCAAAATCCTTACTCTCGAGCGACGAGATAAAAAATAAGAAGCGCTCCAGCAAAGATTAAAAATTGAATATAAAATACACTTATGAATACAAAATATACAGCTTCATCCATGTTGGTATCGTACGGCAAAACTCACATCAGACGTAATATGAATTTAATTTTTTTTTTGTTGAGATAACTGGTTTCACTTTTGTACAGAACTGGAATTATACGCGGTATATTTGGGTTAAGTTTTTTTTTTACCATTGGTGGCATGGTTCAGGCTAACTTAACATTTCCGAAACAAATTCTTCACCGTGTAAAATTCCAAATTTTCGACTAGCGAATGCAGCTTGGAGGTATCAACTTTTAATGAATGCATTTAAAGATGAGTGAAATTATAGTGCGAAAAGGCCGAATCGTGTCAAAAATGAGTCAATATTGTTTCCTGGAATATTTTACGAATTAAAAGAATTTTTTTTTTAATTTTTAGAACTTTTGTTTCTCAAATGTAACAAGCAACTAGTGCAAAGATGTGAAAAAAGTCGAAGAAAATTGGTCTTTTGATTTTGATGATGATTACACGATGTTCAGGAACAATACACTTGTTCCTTTGATTGTTTTGGAAAACTTTGACCAATCGGTCCGGAAAAACGGATCGATGGATCAATTTGAAAATTTGGAGGGCTGTTGGGGATATATTGAGGTGAAAAAACCTAGCAATATTAGTCTTTCCATCAATATTTGTAAAGTAGTGGTAGATTTATTGAAAAACCATAAGCAGTCATTGGTTTGTACTTTTTTCAAATTAATGTCAAGAGTGAAAACATTTGTTATTTCCAAAAATCAATGACAGGCTCTTGTAGGAAATTTATTCAAATTTTCAAAGCTGCCTTTTAATTTCCTGTGCGATCATTGGTTGCTGAGATATCAGTGATCAAAGACAAAACAATTTTTTTATTCAGTCGGATATCTCAGAAAAAAATTGACGTGGACAGACCAAAAGAAAACCAAATTGAAGCTGAATAAACAAGCTACCTGACCTATACATTGATTTAAGTGAAACAAAAAAATCCCGAGACCGTGGACCCCTAAAAAAAAATTGGAATTTTTTTCTACCGTTATTTCTTATGATTGGGCGATAACCATAGCTTAAAAAAAAAAAGAATTGCCGAAAAATCTCGAAACTAGAAACTTGAAACTTCAAAATGCTTTTTTTCATCTCGATACGATCATTATAACATAGATACATCGCTTCAAAAAACAGTAAGAATATTGGAGAAATGTTCTAGTTCTTTAATTTTTCGGAGTAGTGTATGTAAATATAATTTTATATGTATACATTTTAAAATGTTAGTGTTCAAAAAATGTTTATACACAAAAAGTAACCAACGGCATCAAAACAGACGATAAAGTCAGTTTTTATACGAATTTTTTTTTTAATGTATAAATATAAAATTTTTAGCATTTCATATTTTTTTTCTATAAAATATTTTGTTCCAACTCACATGGTAAGCTTTGCTTCACAAACATTTCAAAGCAAATTAAACATTTCTTGTTAACCAAAATTTAACTGAACTTAGAGCTCGTGTGTTTTGTAAAAAAAAGCCTCGTCGCGCCGTTTTTAATAAATAACGGGCGTTATTAATATTGTTTGAGCGAAAGGAAAGATGATGATTGAGAGACACTGGACAGCCCGGAGAGCTGGGATGACTTCTCATGGCAAAGGATCGTGCTCAGTCAGGGCCATGCGAGACTACGACCTGTAGTATAAAGGTGTAGCTGTATATATATATATATATGTGTGTGTGTGTGTGTGTGTGTGTGTGTGTGTGTGCGTGTGCGCGTGTGCGTGCGTGCGTGTGTGTGTGTGTGTGTGTGTGTGTGCGCGTGTGCGTGTGTGTGTGTGTGTGTGTGTGTGTGTGTGTGTGTGTGTGTGTGTGTGTGTGTGTGTGTGTGTGTGCTGGGTTCTACCTCTTTGGGTCTATCACCCTCGTACCTACCTATCATATACCAAATTAAGGGTCAGCTTGTATTCTGTCTTCGGCAGACCACAGCACGGAGGAGCCGCTCTTCCCTGATGCTGCTATTCTCAAGGGTCTTTTCTATCCTTGTAGGGATTTTTCGGTCGCCACGAGGAATAATACCTGTTGCACGAGTCCGGCACGGGATTAACCGAACGCTGAAAACTCATCTTCCGTATCCGACGTTCGAAACCATGTGTTTCTTCTTTCCGATAAAAAACGATGGCATAGTCGTAAAAATGATAACGGGTCTGCATAAACTTGGGGTTCAAAAAATCGATCCATTTTCAATATTTTTTTCTGATGCGAGTATTAGGATGACGAGGTCGGGATTTGACATACAATTTTTACATAGTCATGCCAAATTGGATTATTTGAAATTGAAAAATATTAATAAACAACGGAGTTATTATTATTTAAACAAAGTGCCGCGGTTGCTGCATTGCCAATCGGTGCAGGCGATTGTGATAACTAGGCTCATATCTGCAATGAAAAATAAAAAATATACTACAAGTACAATAATGGAACTTTCGTACGCCCGACACTTTTTTGAAATTCTGGAAATTATCAAAATAGCAAACTGTAGAAAGAAGTACAATTTTCGTCCAAAAAACATGTTTAGTGATTTGTTATTAGCAAATGGATGACCGTATCAAAAAATCATCCGTCATACGATAGAAAGTGTTATGAAATATGCTTTCTCCGAATTTGAAGTGCATCCGACGAATATATTGGGTTGGCACAAAAGTAATGAGACACTCTAGAAAACTCGATACATTTCCTTCTTTAAATTAATTATTTTCGATAATATTCTAGTATGTTGTAGAACATTCTAGATACTTATTATCTGTGGGTATAAAAGAGCGCTCCCGCGATTGAGCTTGTCAGTATGAAAAGAAATGGACGAGCGACAACTTCGAACTCTTTACTTGTACGAGTATTTGTTAGGCCACAGCGCGCGGGTTGCGGCTGACAATATCAATACTACATTGGGTGCTGGGAGTACTAGCCATGCGACAGTGTCTCGGTGGTTTATACGTTTTGAATCGGGAGACAGAAGCCTTGAAAGTCAACCACGCTCCGGACGACCACAAGCGTTGGACGACGACGATTTGCGCCGCGAGCTGCAGTCAAACCCTGCTGCTACCACTCGTGAATTAGCCCAAGCACTTAACTGCAGTCACCACGCGGTGGAATACCATCTTAATGCGCTAGGATATAGGAAAGTTAAGGCTCAGTGGGTACCGCACATCCTCACAGATGACAATCGTGCAGTTCGGGTCGCTATATGTCAATCCCTTTTGCTAAGACCGCAACGTAAAGAGTTTTTATCTGATTTGGTTACCGGCGATGAGTCGTGGATTCACTATGAAAATGATACACGTAGCTCCTTTTGGCTGCCTCGAGAGGAAACCCCACTAACTCAACCGAAGATAGATCAAAGACACCGCAAAAAGGTTCTTCTTTGTTGTTTTTGGGATTCGCAAGGTATGCTGTTTTATGAATTGCTACACAATGAAACGGTAAATGCTAAGAAGTATGCATCTCAGCTCAGCAATTTAGCCGCTGCTATTAAAGAAAAACGACGCAGACGAGCCAACGTCTATTTGCTTCATGATAACGCTCGCCCTCATGTTGCTTCTACCACTCGTCAACAATTACAGACCTTAGGTTGGGAGACGGTACCGCACCCACCATATTCTCCAGACATCGCTCCTTCAGATTATCATTTATTTAGAGCCCTGAAGAATGATCTGAGAAATAAGAAATTTGATAATTTTGGCGATATGGAATCGCACTTGAACGATTTTTTCAACTCGCGGACGCCAGAGTTCTGGGCGAAAGGCATCCAAAGTTTGCCTGATCGTTGGCTTAAGGTCATAGATGCAGTTGGTGACTATATTAGTAATTAAACTTCTTTTATGTTAAAAATAATAAAATTTATAAAACGTAAAGCAAGTGTCTCATTACTTTTGTGCCAACCCAATATATTTTGAGATTCGATTTACACCCTTCCACAAAACATTTCGATAAAAACGAGAAAAAAACGCTTCATCACAGCGATTTGCCACAGCGCAGAGGGCTGTTCACGCAAATCGTCATCACTTGGTGAACTTTTTAAAGTTTTACACAATCTTTGTTACAAAAAAAGTTTACATCCTGGGCTATAAAACTAGGCAATAAAAAAATCGTGTTTATGAAAATCCAAGCTTATGCCGACCTCTTAAACTTCTTCGACCCTTTAAGTAGGCGCCCGGAAAAATGAACCAAAAAGAACATCTCCGAAGATTCCATTGGTATGATTCACTTATCAATGCGTTGGAGAATACTACGTGTGCGAAGACTCCTCAAGACTCTCTTGGATCCCCGATACAACGGCCCATTGTAACTCGAGATCGCTTCGTAGGGACACCCTTCGAAGTTAATGTTCGTGTATCACCCTTAGGGTGTTTAATAAGCGTTGTACAGACCTGCAAACGTGTTGTATAGAATTCCCTCGAGTGGAATTTTAAGACGGAATTTTAAACGAGTCATCAATTCTAGAGGTTCGGAAACGACCGGCAAATTAATGTGAACATTTTTCTACGCGAGGCATTCGTCGATGTGAAAGTTTCTCAATCGTTCGCACTCGAAGGAAAGTTCCCTAGTGTCCTTCGGGAAATCCAGACTTCGAATATAAAGAATAAAATCCAAACAAAGTCGGAGATCAATTTTTCCTGGTTCGTGAGAGGAAACATGCCCGGAAAAAAATCATTTTTGGGTACCAAGAAATTCAAAATTTTATTATTCGGCTTGTAATATGATGAGGTTGAAGGGAAGTGGCGGAGGGGGGGGGGTGATAAAATATAACGCTGAATATGATAATTATCGTACGTTGAATCATCGCGCAATAAACTCTGACTCGATGAGTCACTAACATTACTTTAAGGGCATTTTAGGCGTTATTTAAATAGCGTGCCACTTTAATTAGTGAGCAACCCGAAATGCCCTCCTCAAATCGCTCACAACTCGCTTCGAGGCTTTACATCACCGCATGTTTCAACGGCTAATTACCGGATGGCCATTAGACCGCAATCCAGATACGGATTCCGTATTTATTCTTATTGCGTCCAAAAAAGCTCGAACAAAGTGTTGTCCCTTTATCCCTTAAGCAGTTTCGGGACCGTTCTTTGGCTGTGAATGTGGGGATGAAAATACAATGAGTTTTCGGCAGGATGCCGACGCCTTGCGAATGGCATTTCATGTAAAAATAAATTTTCATTAGGCAAATTCCAACTGATAATATGGTTAAACAAAATTCCAAGCCGGAATATGATGTCAATAGTTATACTTTTCGCAATTAAATATAAATATATAAAAATATTATTGAACAGAAAATAACCGATAAACTTGACATCACCGTCAGATTCTGCAATTGGCACGATTGACTATCGCCAAAACGTCGTTGGCTGTAATACTATCTACGTTTAAACATCACTATTAATTTTGTAATACCCGCTGGTTAATTCTCAACAGTGAGTGGCTCACTCGACAGAGCCGTTCGCGCGGCGTTGTCTCGTTTAACCTATAAGTTTCATTAATGTCCAAAACATATCGTTCGAGTTCAAAATTAGCATCTTTTTCGAGTATTATTAGTGAACAACGTAGAGAAACCACCTATTTTTTTGACACGGCATTCCTACCACCATAATCACGGTTTCCTCAGTTTTCAATTCAAATCTCAATATTATTTTACTCCCTTCAACCCTATGACTAGTATTTACGAGCTGTCATGCGTATAACTAAATCGACGGAGGTTCAACTTGAACTTCAAAATTCAGCGAAACTATGTTGTTAAAGAAACCGATTTTGAGACAATTAATGCACCATAAATTAATTTCTCACCGATATTAATTTCAATCGAATCTGAGTATTTCGTTCGTAGTCTCGAATCTGCGTAACGAATCTGCATGAGTGAAGTCCCCAAAAATCGGATCGATTTCCAACATCTTCTTTGACGGCGTGTATCGGGATGACGAGATCGGAATTCTAAACACAATTTTAAACAAGTTGAACTTTGTTTTACCGAAAAATATTCGCAAACAATGAAATTAATAATATTTAAACAAAGATCCGCCGTAGCTGTAATAGAGCTACGTATGGGCCGTTCCCTACTGAAATTCTTTCTAATCGCCATGGCATGTGTGATATCTCGAGGAAATCGAGAATACTCTAATTTCGTGATGTTTTCGCACGCGCGCAAAGCTTGAATGTCTGCCTATATACACTCATTGGCGTAGACGGTATTTTTTCGGGGGGGGGGGGGGGGGGGGGGCTGACAAAAAAGTGGTTTCGTTAACAAAGATCTTCTTTTTCAATAAAATTTACATGATATTAGATAATTACGTACCACACATAAAATATGAAGCTTTAATCTCACGTCCATGTTAACATTAATATCAAGCCCTTCCAATACCTTAAGGATGTATGGCAACTAAGTCATTTACTACTGTTCGAATTGAAACTCACTGATATTGTAAAGGAAAATATCGAGAACTTTTTGAGATTAAAAAAACAAAATTTGCCCACGTGAATGCTGAAATAAACGAATTCAAAGTTGGGTCATTTAACACGGGGAACATAGGACTGTACGTCCAAAATTCCCTTTACATTGGCAAAAAAGGTATTTCCGGAGTACTCTTTTGTAAAAAAAACTTTTGTGCGGTATCGCTGTAATATGCATGATACGGTAAAAATAAAAAATCGACATGTGCCCATATATTTTGCGAGATATTGCGAGTTAAATGGGACCGTTTTCGCATTTCTTTAGCTCGTATGTCGTAACCACGACAACGTCAGGAAAAACATACATCAAATCAACAACTAAATTTGCAGTTAAAAATTGAAAATTCTTCTTTCTGTACCGCATGTTTTACTTTGAGCTGTGGTAAATCTCCTTTTTAGCTTTAATGAATATTACAATTATTTTATTTAGTCTTTAAATGCGATTTTTGCAAATTGCATAATCAGTTCTGTAACGACTCTGCAGTAGCTGCCATACATCCTTAAAAAAATAATCAACAAATTTTTTATATTTTTTTAATACAGTTACCATTCTTTGAACTTTACGTTCAGTACCCAATTAAATAAGTCTTAGCTTTCTTTTTTTCTGCAAATCAGCCCAACACTTTTATAGATAGAATTTTTTTTAACAATCCAATTACTTATGTTTCGCAGTGACATATGAGAGAATTGTTTCTGGCGCATTGTGAATCTAAGTCGCATGGCAGAAAAACTCCTCTCACCGCCGGCGGTGCTTACTGAAAGTATTATCGCTGCCTGGAAAAGTCGATATAACTTAGCGCTGTACTCCTTTTAAATATGCTTTCTTAAATTTCCAGAATTGATTTCATCATTTTTAAATGGACGTTTGTTTTTCATAACAATCACTTAAGCTTCTCGGGCTGTCGTATCAATTGTAAGATTTAAAAAATAATTATTGGTGAAATGCTCTCCGTTCTTTATATTCAATTTTAAGAATTTCGTCAACTGCATGAACTCACGTTAGATTCTCAAATCGACGTTTTAGATTTACAATGATACCCAAACTGGTCCATTTAAACCGCGCGTGTAAACCGAATCGGTACATTTTTTTTCTAGGTTGGTACAGCCTTCTTTGACATTCATGTGACGTTTGAGCGGAATACGTCCATTAGTGTGTGTTTGGCAGCCATTTGTTTACGACGCGAAAAGTTTGTCTGGCGTCTTTTACGATTATTACCATGATAACGCGCCGTCAAATTGGAGCCTGATTGTGACTGAATTTTTGGCCAAACACAAAACAAAAGTCATCGCTCAGCCACCGTACTCACCAGCTTTGGCTCCCTGTGACTTTTTCCTCTTTCCGAAACTCAAATATCCGCTCCGGGGAACGCGTCATGAGCCGATTGAGGCCATAAAAAGAAATTCGCTGAAGGAACTAAAGGCCATCCCGGCCGAGGCCTATAAGAACTGTATGGAAAATTGGATTAACCGTTGGCATGCTTGTATTGGCTCAAAAGGAGCCTATTTTGAAGGCGATAATAAAGATTTGTATTAAAATACATGAAAATGTTGTTTTTTAAAAATCAATCTGGATGAAATTTGATCACAGGGCATTTCTTTTGCTCACAGTTAACTTAATTGTGGAACCTGAATATATCTATTTACTTTACGTAATGCAATAGATACTTTTTATACAAGTTACGAAATTACGACGAAGAAAATAAGTCAAATTTTATTAAATTATTTCTTTATGCTTGATTGGGTGAAACAAATAGAATTAATCAATTATTTGAATCTCATTATTTTGGATCGAATTTTTTCTGGGGGCGGAAGGGGGGCCATCCTTGCCCCTTCATGGCTACGCCGATGTATACACTCCTCTAGTATTGGGTATCACGAGAAGTGAAAAGCGGGGGAGGGGCCAGAAAGCGTACTCTGAGGAGCTTCGAGTTAACAGCACCGTTCTCAGCATCCAAAGGAACACAAGCAGTGCTGACTCACACTTCGTGAGTTGTCAGGCTCATTTCCCCGCGTAGAACCGTGCTCTCTCTCTCTCTCTCTCTCTCTGCCTACATACACACACACGCGCGCGTGCGCGCCTGTGTGTGTGTGTATGTAGGCAGTACACACTCTGTACCCTGTCGGTACACACACACACACACACACACACACACACACACACACACACACACACACACACACACACACACACACACACACACACACACACACACACACACACACACACACACACACACACACACACACACACACACACACACACACACACACACACACACACACACACACACACACACACACACACACACACACACACACACACACACACACACACACACACACACACACACACACACACACACACACACACACACACACACACACACACACACACACACCCTGTACACGTGTGTGTGTGTGTAGAAACAAAGAGAGAGAGAGGAGAATATAGGTGTATATAAAGGGTGTCCCATTTAAATAAAAGCATCAAAATATATCGAAAAGATGAGGTCGTACAAAAAAGTGTTTTCTACAAAAGGTGTACGGCTTTGAGGAGAACATAACATTGTTTTTGATACGGCCTCATCTTTTCTATTCATTTTACTTCTTTTTTAAATGTGGGACACCCCGTATACGTGCATATATACGAATATTTGAAGGCGCCTTCCAATCTCTCCAGACAGTATAACGCTCTCCCGAGACGCATTAATTTACTACGAGGTATACGAGGCATGCTTACCTGGATACTCACAAACACTAAGTTTGTTTCTTGTTTTTTACTGGCCCTCGCTCTCTCCCCCTCCCTCCGTCGCTCTTACCCTCGCCCCCCTCTGCCTTTCCCCCTCGCTCTCTCTCTTCGCACACTCAGACACCTTCCGCTTTATCTCGCCACAGGTATCTCTTCTCCCTTCTTCTTCTCGGTATCAACCATTTTCTTCCCGGAGAGAGCCTCCCCGCCTCTCTCTCTCTCTCTCTCTCTCTCTCTCTCTCTCTCTCTCTCTCTCTCTCTTCCCTGTGGGCGCAATATGGAAGGGGCACGGGCACGAACGGTCCAGCGTGTCTCTTGTCGGAGTCCACGCTGGCACATGGATTAACTCAGGCAGCGCTCTTCCCCCTCCCTCCATCTTCGTCCGAGCCGCTGGTCTCGGCAATATAACCTAAGAATATATGTACCGGGTGTCCCATTCATCTTGAGACGTCAAAAATATCGACAACAGCGAGGTAAAACGACAAATTCCGAGGCACGTGTTGAGTAGATTCAAACGAGGAGCAATACAGCAAAACAACCCTTTTTTCAATGCATGTTTTCAAAGAGATTTCAAAATTAAAATATATTTCTTATATTTTTCGAGCGGCATTATATTGTATGGAAAAGGGCAGGTAACCTTGTCTGGAAGATTCTTTTAATTTCGCCATTATTTTTGTCGAAAATGACAAATTATGAAAATTATGATCTTCCACTTGCAAACGTAAATTAATACGGCGAACAAATAATTAATTACAGTTAAATCGTCACAAAAGAAGCTAACATCTTTACGTACAAAATTGTTTTTTCTTGATAAAAAAAAGTGTTAACAATGTCCGAAATTTTTTAAATAAATTCAATTGAATAAGAATAAATGCTAATGGTTAAAATTAACGGACATAAAATTAATTTTCAATTAACCAAATAAATTTGAATAATCTTCAATGAATAAAAATTGATTCAAAACAAAATACTTTTCTAATAAAATACATTTTTTATGAAATACATTTTGTATAAAGTGTATTAAAATAAAAACAAGTTTCGAACAAAAGTACCCTGCTTCTTTACCGTAGAATAATATAGGTACTGCTATAAAACATAGCGGTGTCCATTTTATTAGATTGACTTTGAAATCACTTTAAAAAAACGTGCACTAAAAAAATAGTTCTTGCGATTTTACTCCTCGTTTTAATCTCGCTGTCTACTTCGCCGTTCTCGAGTTATTTCGATGTCTCAAGATAAACGGGTCACCCTTTATGGGTGACTTCATCGCTCGGACTCGTAAGATCATTCCGACATAGGAGAGTTGTATTCGACCTCTTCGTCACTCTCTCGCGGGTACTAGAAGAGATCTGTCCGTGGAGCTCTTGAAAGCGCTGCCCCTCCTCTCTCAGCATCACTCTCTCCCTATTCCCCCCTCTCTCTCCCTCTCTCTCTCTCTCTCTCTCTCTCTCTCTCTCTCTCTCTCTCTCTCTCTCTCTCTCTCTCTCTCTCTCTCTATCTCTCTGCGTCTCTCTCTTGCGGGACCCAGGGTGGGGGTGGTTCGCCATAGGACTCCGCAACTCGCTTCGGCTTCAGGTACGCGGACATACGGTTGTCGCCGGCGTGTACAGGTAGCTCGAGACGACGCGACGTTTCGTCGTCTTCCGGCGTACGCGACAGCCCCGCGATCGACGCCTCAACCTTTAGCAAACCTTTTTTCATCAGCCGTTTTTATTCTCTTTTTATCTTCCATTTTTATATGTTTGTTATCTTTCATTTTTTACGACCCAAAAAGCAGAACAAAAAGTTTTCTAATTCGACGCTTGTTCTTCGCCCTAACGTGAAGTTCTCGTGAACCCTCAGTGTGACTTCCGGTTCGAAGTTTTTTTCCGGATTCATCGCTCACGCTCGAGCAAGTGCGAAAGGAGAAAACGTTTTTCCGATTATGTGTTAATTTCCTTTCGATTTTTTTTCGTTTCTGTCTAAGACGACGAAAAAAAGCGTGGGGACTTCGAGAGCGAGTCAGCTTCCGGCGAAGGTGGCGCGCTGCAGAGAAGAAATGAAGGAATCGCGATTTGGGCTTCGTCGCTTGGCCACGAGCTCGCTCGTATGTGCGCGCGATCACACACCCGTGCATTTTCAATAAACTTGTGTGCGTGAGTGTACATAGTGATATCGCTATTACGTACGTGTGTACATATGGCGTAGTGCGGCGAGGTTAACGGCATAGGAGACGAAAACAACTAAAGGCAGAAACATTCGCACGAATAAATAAATGTATAAGTGTAGCAAATAGTGTTATCGAAATTTCCGGCAGCCGTTAATTTTAAGTTTAGACTCAAAAGCCCTCGACTATTGTGCCAGCGATAAAAAACCAAGATGCCGAGATCGGTCGCGAGAGAAAAATCGGGGCACGTAAAAAGTGTCGAGCCCGAAAAACGTAACAGAGCCAATGGCAGAAAAAACTGTGGGGATTGATATGAAAAAAAAGAGAGAAAACGAAAAATAAATTCGATTAATTCGAGGGCTCGGTTGCTGTCGAAAAAGTGTGTGTAATTGTGTTTGGGTGCAAACGCGTCGACGAGAAATTTCGAAAAAATGCTGAAGTGGATCAAAGTTCGACAAGATCCGGCGACGAGGTCCCTCGGGGGAAGCAGCCTCGACTCGGAAAACGACGCGAGCGTCGAGACGAGCGTTGATTATAAAGGCGAATACGAAGATGACAGCGGCATGGAGCGCGAAGACTCGCCGGGAATTGATTTGAGGAGTTTGAAAAAAGTATGAGCCGTGTTTTTTTGGGGGGCATTTAATTCGAGATTACGGTTGATGTAAATTTTGCCATACGATGCCAAAATTGAGCAGGCGATGAAGTTCATTTTTTGTTGTAGAGCTGTCATTTTTATATTTATAAGTGTATTTTGATTATTTTTTAAATAATTGCTGGAGTTTTTGTGTTTTTTGTCTATGCGCTTGAAAGTCCAGATTTTTAAATTTGATATTACGAACGACTTGAATTTTTCCATACGTTGCCAAAACTGAGCAGGCAAGCGAGTTAATTTTTTTCGTATGAAGCTGAATATTTTTTATCTTTATGATGAATGTATTGTTCATTTTTTTTAATAATAATGACTAGAGCATTTCTAATACTTGACTAATGAGGAAAAAAGTTTTCAAGTTTCTCACTTTTGGGGAAGTTACATCGTTAAAATGTTTTACTGACAATGAGGTATAAAAACCCCTTCAGGTCTGAACTGTTGCGCCGATTTTCGTGAAATGCAAATGCGACGTTTCTCGTATGATACTCTGTCAGCTTGGGAAATATCGTCGGAATATAAAAAATGGTGGGAATTTTACGCGGTGAATTTTTTTCGCGTATCTTAACCCTCCTAAAGTCTGACCTTTCCTACCAATTTCCAAAAAATGTTACCCGAGTATACCGCGTACGATACTCGATTTCCCTATGGAAATTAAACCAGATGTCTCCAAAATAGTGAAACTTAAGGGGCAGAAAGACATTTTTCTGAAAATTGCATATGCCTTCTGTGACACACTTTCGGTGAGCACAAATTCAACCATGCATCTAATGCTTGGCTTGCGGAAGCTTTTGCGCGTACGAAATCCGTGCAGACACACACGTGTACAACAATGTTTTTTAAAACCCGATTTTTCCATGCTCCGGAACATTTGTAACGCCTTTCCCTCAAAATTTGTCAAACATTTCATCGTCACGAAATCAAGCAAAGTCCCTCTTTGTTGCAGCCTTCGTGAACGATTATTGTCGATTTCTTTATTTGTTAAACATTTTTCACCTGCATCCTCCGGACAGGTTCCATGTCGGTAATTCAATGAATGCATTTTTTAATTGAACTTATAGGTAAACTACAAATAAAGTATTGTGCTCGAAGTGAAATGCACATTTTTTTGGATGTTTTTAAAAATATACCTACTTTGTATAAGAAAAATTGCGACCAAAATACTGTTTTTGTTTCTGCTTTACGCAATGACGAAGTATTTATTCTTCGAGTGAGAAGAATGGGGATAAAAATTGCTTGCTCAGTGGTAAATGAATCCAGGCATTTTTACGTCCCTCGAAAACTTTCTTGGGCCACTTATCGCGTCCGTCTGAAAACCTGATGCTAGCATGCATTTCGTTTCGAGGACGCGCAGGAACGTGTGAAAGGTACTCGAGACCTCAACACGTGGCCAATAAAAAATAATTTTTCTAATGGACTTTTAGACTCTCTTTTTAAAATTATTTTCGGAGTGGGATTTCGGTCCCTTGGACAAATTAAAGTAAGATTTTAGTTTCTTTTTTTTAATAATTTTTCCAAGTGAGACTTTAGTTTCTCTTTTTGTAAATAATTTCCCACGTGGCATTGACGCTTTGTTTTTTTAGAATTATTTTCCCAGCTGGATTTTAGTCTCTTAAAAAACAAAAAAATGTCACGTAGGATTTTAGGATTAAAAAAAAAATTCCGCATGGGTTTTTAGGGTTTTGGAAAAATAATTTTACAAACAATAGTGTAGTCTCTTAAAAAAAATCTTCCAAGTGAGATTTTGTTCTCTTTTTTCAAAATAATTTTCCTAGCGGCATTTTAGTCGGATTTAGAAAGACAATTATTTTCCGCGTCGATTTTTAGTCTCATTTTGACTATTCACTTTTTCACTGACACAGTGATCGTATTATTATGACCATTTATGAGAACCACACATTGCGACGAGAAGTTGGCAGTCCTTGGGGAAAAAACCACTGGTTAATAAGCAAACAAAAAAGTCGTTCCTGATTCGTATCTAGAGCCTGATCTATTGCGATTTCAATGGACGAGAAATTTCGCTCGTTCTCTCGATACAGCGTTTCTGTGCAATCGCGAAGCCTTTTATTTCTTCGCTTTTTGTCCGATGCAATAGCGCGATCGTCGAACCGCTAGTCCGCTTGAGGTGACGCCAGGAATGGCCGAAACAATAAATATCATTGGCCAGGCTGGGTCTTGTTTTGATAAATTCATATGACAGATAAAAATTTCGATTTTTTTTTGTATCATATTGTTAGAAAAATGCTGATTATTTTTATATTTTTGTAATTGAACAAAAATTGCTACTATTTTTATACTGTCATATTTATTGAACAATTTGTATTTTTATATTATTATATCTACCGAAACATCGATTCTTTTAATATTTTTATAGTCATATATAAAATTCGATGACTTTAAAATTTTATATTTATAATTTTCGAGTTTTTGGCCCATTTCGCATTTGAAAGTCGCTTTACAAATTCATAAATAATAATACCTGTGAAAAACACGACTTTTTTCTCAACGTAATCAATTATCATTTTGCGCGTAAATCGTCCGATTGTTAATCAATATTCCATATTGCAAAACGAACTGCGCATTACGATACGTTTATTTTCACAATTTTCTTCATAATGAAATAAATTTGAATATGAAGCAAACTTTTGAACAATGGAATTTATCATAGGTGGCCACCATTAAATTGATCTCTCGTAAATTCTGGACACCCGTCAACCTTTACTGAATCGTCGCACGAGCAACCCGTCCACACTAGTATACTTGCTTCGGCAACTTTTTTCTTCTCGTGTCCCCTTCCCGAAGTCGTTTATTCACTCCAAGAGTATACGTCGTACATAGGTGTATATATATACATATATACATACATACATACACACACACACACACACACACACACACACATATATATATATATATATATATATATATATATATATATATATATATATATATATATATATATATATATATATGTAACTCGTCGAAATACGACGATCATATGTGTGTACACACACACACACTCACACGCACACACAGATGTATTACTATTTTACGTTGCCTACGGGGCCGAATAATTTATCAAGACTACTTCGAAAGACGAGAGAGTTGTGCCCTCATTAGCAGTGCTCGTGCGTAGAAGCGGTTCTCTCGAAATCAATTTCATTCAAGAAATGCATTCAGGAAATGGAGTCTGCCAACATAATTTCCGAACAGACGCGCCAGACGTGCAAAAACATGCAAAAAATGAATGAAGTATTCCAAAATCCGTAGAAAAATGTACGCGTTATCTACTAAAAAACCATTAATCATATAAATTATAAAAGATTGCATCATCTTTCGTCTTACGCCACGAAATCAACCCTGACAATTCTGTGATACTCGGGAGCGGTATTCTTACCTACTTTCTATAAACGTAGTACGCGATGCAATGATACATGTATAATATGCCCGCGAGCCCGTTCACGTGACCGTTATTCGTACCGTCGAGGTACCAAAATCCGAGCCCGTTCTTACGAAACTTGCTGAGACTACATGAGGAAACAAGAGCTCGACTATAGATATATGTGAGCTTGTGTTACGAAGTATGTCATTTTTTTTTTGAATCGCCTTGTACATTTACTACTTCGCTTACATATCTATATAGATAGAGATGTAAATAAAACGATGCGTAGAGGGCAATTCAAAAAAAGGTGACACAGTTCGTAATGGGGTTTTCGCAACGGTGCTTTCAAAAATAGATCCTGCTGATTTTATATTTGCAATATTTGTTATAGCCAGCTGACATTTTTTAACCCAGCGATAAAGTATCGACAAGTGGTCAATTTGAAAAGAACTTACGAAGAACAAAGTTGTTGAGAAACATTATTTGAGAGTATTGGTAATAGCACGACAAAAAAATGAAGTCTAGAAGATTTTGTGAAAAATACAACGGATGATACGGTAAAAAAACGAGTCGAGGTCTCGACGACGATTTTGTTAAAGATTTGAATGGTCCAAACGTTATACAGCTTAAGTTTTTATTTTAGGCTTCATTACAAAAACATGTTCTGCTAATTTTTACATCAGATCTTTTTAATCATGCTGAACCGTAATTTGAAAAATTAAATGATTGTTTTCGATTTATAGAAACATCCGCTTTCTTGCAATTTCTTTCCTTCTTCCTTTATTTGTAATTTTTGGCATTTGAATGTTCCGAAAATTGTATGGCTTCAGTTTTATTCTAGGCAATAATTATGACGACATATTCTGTGACTTTTTAAATCGAAAATTTTGAATCAATTTGAGCATTCATTTTAAAAAGATGATATTAATGTTTGTCGCTTTGAAAGATTTCGCATTTTATGTTGTTGTATCTTTCGTGAATTTTTGTTTTTAAGTATAATCATTTTAGTAATAGAATTTGTATTTCTTAAATAAATTTGGTGTTTTTGATACTTTTATTATCAATTGTAAATATGGGAAACAATTCATTTTAAATGATCTTTGAGAATATTGTGTTTCCTTCGCGATCGATTCTAAGGCCATTGTGGATTATTGGTTCGGAAATCTCGACATTATTTTCACTTCCACGTTTTCGTTGAGAAAGCATACACACAGATCATAGATGCCTAAAAAGCATGAAAAGAAAAAACGCCGCCGCCGCTCGTTTTTTCTTTTCATGCTCTTTTTGGGACCCTTTCTTAAAATTGAAACTCCCCCGATTCCGTTGTACCCTCGAACCGTGTTCAATAAGCGCCCTCGTATTCATTATTGGGTATTGCTTATTGTGTGTTTCAGGACCTGTTTTCGCAGCTGCAGTTTTCGCAGGAGAGCGCTCTACCCCCGGACGCTCTTCGTCGCGCCCTCGCCGAGAGCTTCTTAGACCAGCAGAGATTTCAGCTGGGTTTTATGGATGATGCGGCCGAATGTTTCGTGAGTATTTTGCTTTTAATAAGCAGTAGCGCTTTTTTTGCAATATGTAGAATGTCACCCCATTTTTGTAAATCGCGCATGATAGAATTTTCAAAACAAATTCGGGTCAAGTAATTCGAAACCGGTATTATAATTAATATATATATATATATATATATATATATATAGGTAGGCTGTGAGAATCCAGGAATGACATACTTCCGACAGGTCAACCCAGAAATGTTAGATGCCCGAAATGCCACCGTACTGAAGATGGCCCAAACAACAGATCAACTATTAATAGTTTTTCTGAGACAGTATTGGGATGAACAGGTCGGAATTTGCACACAATTGATACATAGTCTTGCCAAGGATGAGGGTTTTTCAATTGAAAAATATTATAGAATATAATAACTTCATTATTATATAATATTATATGACTAAAATATGATTAAAATATTGTATAATATAATAACTTCATTCTGCAGAATGAAGTTATTATTATTTAAACGAAGTACTCTCATGCTGCATGGTCAATCGCTGCAGGTGCTTCCGGCAACTGGGCTTATCTGAAATGGAAAATTAAAAAATATACTTTCAGTATAATAATAAAACTTTCGTATAACCGGATATTTTTATGAATTTTTGCAAATTGAGAAAATGACAAGGTGTCAGAAAAAAACGGTTCGATTTTTTACAAAAAAAAAACAACTTGAATCGTTTGTTATTAACTAATGGATAAATAAATTTTAAAAAGAATCCGGTCCAACGATAGGAAGTGTTATAAACTATGCTCTGTCCGAATTTGAAGGGGATCGGATGATTAGATTTTGGGATACGATTTACACCGTTTCAAAAAACATTTCGAGCAAAGCGCAAAAAAGGCTGAATTGCAGTGGTTCGCTGTAGCCTAATAGGCCCTGCACAAAAATTGTCAGTAAATTGTTGGAATTTTTTTCAAAATTTTGTTCCACATTGAAGTTCCTCGGCTAGGGTTTCCAAACCTGTGGTCCGCGGGTCGCGCGCGCACTGACGAGACCGCGGGCAGACGTTCTACGGTCCCGCCGTTTACAAAGGTTGGGAAAGGCTGCCCTAGTCTATAAAATAATTTAATAAGAAATCGTATTCTTGAAATTTTAAGCTTATGCCGACCTCTCAATACGCAATTATTTGTATAGCAACTTTTTTGGGTTATGACTCGTCGATCATATGAAATTTCTGGATTCTGACAGCCGACTATACATATATCATTAAGCGATCTTATAATTATATATGAAAATATCCCTTCCAAAAACTATAATATTGCTAAAATAAAAAAACGAGGTTTTTGAAGCCTGTTCATAAATCGACACCATGTACAGTTAAATATTTAGTACATGTTAAGTATTTTTTTGTATCAATATACGTTAAATCTTCTAAACTAATGTAAGTTTATTTTATTCTATTACACTCGTATGGGTACAGAGCAATGTTGTCTACGGGGACAGTACGGTGGCACGAATGCCAGCCCGAGTGGATACTTTCTCGTTTATATTGCAATCACGATTACGCTCTGTTCCCGCATAGCTATGTTTGTACACGTGTAAATTTATCGATACACACACGGAGAGTTCACAATGAATGTAAAAAGAACTGAACGTAGAAACGTGCGAGGGATAAGCGCGCAAGGACAAGCTGCATTGGCATATGTTCATGGCAATTGTCGATTCCATCGCTGGGCTTCGAAACTTTCAGGTTGATTTTTATGAATACGTTGAAAAGGGAAAAAAGGGTTCAATTATTTTTTTTTAAACCAATTTAAGGTTGTCTAAAATTGAATATAAATTTCATATTTATCATTCGAAACATATCGGAATTTGAAGTATTTTATTTGGCGCATTTTGGTCGTTGATCGAATTTATGTATCGAAAAATTCCTTTTTTAAAAGTAATACGAATTCATATACGGAACAATGTGCCACAATTTGGTGTAATTGAAATTCATTTTTTGGTGTTTTTATTATACCTGATTTTTTAAATACCTTAATAAATTTGTTTATTTTCTTACTTAGGGCCTGGTCATATATTACGTCATCGATTTTTTGCTGATTTTGTCATAATCCAAATATCGTTACCGTCATCCAACGACCAGACTTCCGCCCCCTATTTTAAAAGGACGCAATTTATGGATGGCCCCTTATTTTATTTAACCATTTTTGTTGTTTATTTAATTAGTTTTATTAATTCAATCTACTTTGATTAAATTCAATTATTGTTTTCGTCTTTCCTGGCCGAAAACTTAAGATTTTCTTTAAAGAAAACATGTATATGTAATGAGAGGTACCCAGCCGCTGTTTTTACCTCTATCATAGTTGGGCATTTACATTTTATTTGTGAATATATATCTGTCCACATTCAAATGTATCATAGAATATATTTTTTTACGAGCGTGGTACAATTGATCTTGAATAATTTTGAGGGAATTTATCCAAGGTCAACAAAGTCAAATTTTTTTATAGAAATTAAAAACAATTTTTTTACACATTTCACACACAAGCATACTCCAATTGGTTATATCTTTTTCAATGTGAAATGTGATTTTCTGTGCCTCAGGAAAATATATTGCTGAGAATTCATCTGCACATAGCAAGCGGCGAGGCTGAGGATATGTGCAGCGCAAGGCATTGCGTGCCGCATCAAAAGTTCGCCATGACACTCGTTGAGCAAAGCGTCTGCGGAGCTTGCGGTGCTACCTCTGAACCATTGCCATTTACACAGGTTCGTCTATAATTAATATATAATAATGATAATTTCGTCAGCAATATTAATTATAAGGATTATTTCCGCCAGAGAAATAATGATAACTTTCCAAACAAACAACGATAATAATAATTTCCACCAGAGAGATGATAATAATTTTTTAAATATAAATATTAATAATAATTTCTGCCATAGAAATAATAATAATTTTCGTCAAATAAATAACGATAATAATAATTTCCGTCAGATAAATAATAATGGAATAATTTCCGTCAGACAAAAATGTTTTCTTTTACTACGACAATTTGCCGAAAATTCTGCGAGAGTCGTCGACATGCACCTGAGAGGGTTTCAGGTTCACATAGCCGGTAAAGATTTTTTTCCCACGGTTGGTAGGGGCGCAGGTAAACGAATCAAGTAAGAAAGGAAGAGACCCCCGAGTTTTCACAATTTATGTTGACCTACCTGGAAATCCACGGTTTGTCGGTTGCCTCAGGCTCTCCATTCTCGTTTTCGGCGACCTTTTCGATGCCAATAATAGAAAAAAGTGTTTCGGGAAGTTCAAGCATGTTAGTGGGAGAGTTGAGCGCTAAAAATCTTGGGAGCACGATTTTTGTATGGATACATTTCGGGGGCGGCTTGAAACGGACGTGGGAAATTTGGACTGGGACTTCGTAACTAAAAACCTATCGCTCCCGCTCTCCTTTTCTCTCTGTACATATATACAGGGTGTCCTTCTTGTCTCTGCCACCCGAAATAACTCGGTAATTATCGACGTCACAAAAAAAGTTTTGGGCAAAAGTTGTACGGTGTGAAAGGGGCCATCAAATGCGATCAATTTTTTTTATTTCGATGGAGGCGCTAACGCACAATGAAGGTCACCTCCACTTTTTTAAATGGAATGGTACATTGTTTTTTTCAACCACCTTGTGGAGCATCTCGAGCCGCATAAAAAACATATGGGGGTCAAAGTCGTTCAAGGTCATTTCGAACACCTATCGAAATGAAATACAAATCTAAATATCTCGGATCACTATCAAATATTTGGTAGTGATCCGAGATATTTAGATTGGTATTTCATTTTTAATTTAATTTACCAAATATTTGGTGGTGATCCGGGATATTTAGATGTCTATTTGATTTTAAATTTCATTAACCAAATATTTGGTAGTGATGCGAGATATTTAGATTTGTATTCCATTTTAATAGATATTCGGAATAATCTTGAACGACTTCGACCCTCTAATGTTTTGTATGCGGCTTGAGGGGCTCCACAAGGTGGTTGAGAAAATGTACCATTCCATTTAAAAAAGTGGAGGTGACCTTCACTGTGCGTGAGCGCCTAACCGAAATAAAAAAGGTCGCATTTGTTGGCCCCCTTCACACCGTGCAACTTTTGTTTGGAACATTTTTTTGTGACGTCGATAATTACCGAGTTATTTCGGGTGGCAGCAGAGATAAGGACACCCTGTATACAGGGTGAGGCACTAACTGTTGCCATCTTGAATATCTCTGTAATTATCGACGTCACAAAAAAATGTTTGAAACAAAAGTTGTACCGTACGAAAGGGGTCATCAAATGCGACCATTTTTTTTATCGCAGTGGAGGCGCTGTCGCACAGTAAAGGTCACCTCCACTTTTTTTAATGAGACGGTACATTTTTTTTCAACTATCTTGTAGTGCATCGAAAACTGCATAAAAAACATTTAGGAGTCAAAGTCGTTCAAGGTCATTTAAGATCAAAAAGTTACATGAACTTTATTTTTATGTGAAATTATCTTTATTCACAGTAGATGTTCAAAGTGATTGCCATTGGAATCAATGCAGTATTGCAATCTCCTCATCACGGATTGTGTAGAATTTCTTATCACTTCGGCACTTATCGAATCACAGGCTTGAGGAATTCTCTCACGCATAACAACCGGCGTAGTTGGACGTTCTTTATAAACAAGATCTTTCAAGTATGCCCACAAGAAAAAGTCCAGAGGCGCCAAGTCTGGCGAGCGAGCCGGCCACGATACAGCTCCGCCGCGTGCAATCCAATGATTGGGAAATCTCTTTTGCAATTCATTTCTAGCTATCATCGAAAAATGTGCCGGGCACCCATCGTGTTGATACCACATTCTGTTTCTTGTTTCTAAAGGTATGTCTTGCAATAACGGACTTAATGTTTCTTGAAGGAATGTGGTGGACTTCCTACCATTAAGATTCCCTTCGATGAAATAAGGGCCTATGATTCTATCCTCAATAATCCCACACCATACATTACCCGACCACGGTCTTTGGTGTGCAACTTGCCGCAGCCAATGTGGATTTTCAGTGGACCACAAATGCATGTTATGCAAGTTAATATTTCCATGATTCGTAAATGTTGCCTCATCAGTAAATAAAATCCGATTAATAAATGAGTCATCTTTCTGAATCTGGCGTTGAGCCCATCGGCAGAATTCAGTGCGATTCATGAAATCCGTACCAGTTAATTCCTGGTGGAGACTGATGTGGTAAGGATGATATTTATGACGATGTAGAACACGTAGAATACTTCTTTGGCTTACCCCAGATTCCCTCGCAATTTGCCGAGAACTCGCACAAGGGCCTCAATGAACGGCGGCAAGAACACCAATTTCCGTTTCTTCGTTAGTAACTCGCTTTTGTCGGTTACTTTCCCGACGGGTTGAGGATCCAGTTGTCCTCAGTTTAGTGTACAACATTTGAAATGTACGGCGTGTAGGATGAGAACGTTCAGGAAATCTTTCAGCGTATAAGTCTCTAGCTCTCACTGCATTTTTCTGACATTCTCCGTAAATTAGAAGCATATCAGTTTGCTCTTCAAAAGAATACATCATTTACATTCGCTTGATTCATTAATACTAGTCTCACCATTCTTACTATCGTTATCTTGGGTTTGTTTGGGCGAAACATTGTACAATGTTCCGTGTATATTGTAGGTTTGGTGCCGTTGTTTACATACAAGACAATGGCAAGACTTCGGCGATAAGTGCCGAAGTGATAAGAAATTCGTGATGAGGAGCTTGCAATACTGCATTGATTCCAATGGCAATCACTTTGAACATCTACTGTGAATAAAGGTCATTTCACATAAAAATAACGTTCATGTCTCTTTTTGATCTTAAATGACCTTGAATGTCTTTGACCCCTAAATGTTTTTTATGCAGTTTTCGATGCTCTACAAGATAGTAGAAAAAAATGTACCGTCCCATTTAAAAAAGTGGAAGTGACCTTGACTGTGCGACAGCGCCTCCACTGAGATAAAAAAAATGGTCGCATTTGATGACCCCTTTCGTACGGTACAACTTTTGTTTCAAACATTTTTTTGTGACGTCGATAATTACAGAGATATTCAAGGTAGCAACAGTTAGTGCCTCACCCTGTATATATAGGTCACCTATTAAAATGAAATACATAACTAAATATCTCGGATCACTACCAAATATTTGGTATTGATCCGAGATATTTAGATCTGTATCATGGATACTGACCTTGGATGACCTTGAACGACTTTGACCCCTTAATGTTTTTTATGCGGCTTGAGGTGCTCCGCAAGATGGTCGAAGAAAAAATGTACCAATCCATTTGAAAAAGTGGAGTTGACCTTGACGTAGATTCAGTGCCTCCACCGATAAAAAAATAGGGTGATCCAGTATGACGGTTTTCTCGAACACGGAAACTTTTGTCTGAAACATTTTTGGATATGATCAATAGTTTGAGTGCTATTTATGTGCCTCATCCTGTATATACGCTACCGGCCAAAAGTTTTCGGACACTTCACATAATTGCAAAATTATATTAGAATAATATAATTCATTACACAGAGCTACATAGTATTTTGGTAAAATAATAAATGAAATGAAATATATTATTCTAACATTATTTGGCAATTATCCAGTGATCGAAAGTTTTGCAATTATCTGAAGTGTCCGAAAACTTTTTGGCCATAGTATATATATATATACCTGCAAAATAAAATCATTCCGGCACTCAAACCATTCATGGAACTTGAACCGGAAGCCGCACGCTGGACAATCAGGCCACCTCGAAGCTCCAAGACGCCGATACCTAAACGGATTACACTTAATCGGGATTACTCGGCTCATTGGACGCGATTAAGAAGCGCGAGCATTTCTTAAGCCGCGCCCGTCTTGAAGGGTCGATAAGTTAACGAAGGCACTTTTTTTCTCATTCAATCGACTCCTTTGTAATTAATTTTTTTATTCATTCAAATTCACATCGCTATTTTCATATATGCTTGGGTTTATGATTAATTAATAATGTGATCCGTACGATAAAACTGTTTCACGCAGAGGGACCGTTCGCCATTTTTATCTTCGGGTCGATTGATTTATTAATTTTTAGTGGATGAGTGAATTTTTAATGACGTGGGAAATTATTAAATTTATTTGTGACCGTTAGTATCAATGATGAATTTTTCGCTTGAACAAAATCGAAACTTTTGATCTCTTAATGAAGTTCCTGAATTCATTTTTTGTTAGAGTATCAGAAATAAAAATGCTGATTTTTCAGAAGTCAAAAGGAAACAGAAGGATAAGCCTTTGATTCGAGGGATTACGAATGAATAGTCATTTTTTATGGAATCAATCAAATCAATCATTCGCTTACGCCCTTCGATGAAGTTATCTATCTCATTTCCCTACATGTCCTACTTTAGAAATTATTATTATTTCAAGAAAAAGTTCCTCCGCACTCGGATCGATTTTTACAGCGACGATCATTGAACCATGCACAATATCTGCGATTATAAAGGAATGCCAATTTCGATATGACATTTCCATTTTTTCTTTTGTGATTTTTTCAGATGGTTCACTACGTGTCGGCGTCGGCGCTGACGTCACAGGCACGACAGAGTTCACCAGCCTCGCGAACGAGTCCCGATCTATTCGGTCAGTTGTTGCGTCGAGCAGGTGGAATGGGAGACATTCGTGACTGTCCGGTGAGTGCATTTCGAACGTCGCCTTAAAAAAGTATTTCAGATTCGTCGAATTTAGATTTGAAATATCTGAAAATATTCTAGGGCCTAGCATTTAGTTAGAACTTTCGGTTTAAATGATTTCGGTCGAATTATATCAACAAATTCAGGAGATATGGGCAACCAAGTTATCGCGAAGTTGACTTTGTGGAAATCTCCATAAGAGGTCTGGACAAATAACTTTATAACTTTGTCACTTTCGTCCCGACTGACGTAAAAGAATCTCCCGTTCTCGCCGGATCCCAAAATCACTCAGAAAAAACGGAAGGAACGTCACATTCGCGAAATGTGAAATGAGGTTAAAAACCGATGAATCATAATTCGTGACGTCACTGGTCCCCGTGCTGTGTGACGGTTCTTCGAACGCTTTCGGAAAGTGAGATCTTTCTTGTCTCGTTATGGACACGAACGCTTTTTTTCTCCCAGTCAATATAAAAAGAATAACGTGCGAAAAAGGTAACTTTCACCCGCTAGAACGAACATCTCGACGATACGATGCAGCGGTTTGTCACAATTACAAAGCAGACTCACACCCACGTACGCATCCTGAGTTTTCGATCAGGAGCGTGACGTGCGACGAGCGTTCACGTATTTCTCTCGACGTAGAAAACAAAAAAAATCTTTTTTAAGAACTTCTTGTTTATTTGACCCGCAGAGCGCCTGCGGAGCGAAGATTCAGATATGCAGGACTCTGATGAATCGACCTGAAATCGTTTCGGTCGGTGTCGTATGGGACAGCGAGAGGCCGTCGTTGGAGCATATCATGGATGTTTTCGCGACTGTCGGTACTTCCCTTCGGTTGTGCGATGTTTTTCATAGCGTCGTTGATTCGAGATGGGGCGCCTCGACGGTTCACAACCTCGTTGGCGTTGTCACCTATTACGGAAAACACTACTCAACGTTTTTCTTTCATACGAAACTCAAGGTGAGCCTACTTCAAGTTATTACAAATTGCGTTAAAAGTTAAATGTAAATGGAAATGGAATTCAAAAGCATCCGATGTATCTCAAAGGAGTTTGGGGTACATCGATATTGGGTTGATAAAAAAAAAGAATGCATCAATGCAATAAACTTTTGTGCCAGCCTTTCCAAACTGATTGCTTTCAAATCAACTGGCAGTCTCCGAGCTATCAGTCGAGTGATAAAATGCCCATCGAAACGTGCCTATAAAAGACCTCCCGTTCTTCAGGTGTGGATATACTTCGACGACGCGACCGTCAAGGAAATCGGTCCTCGTTGGGAGCAGGTCGTCGAGAAGTGTCGAAGGGGGCGTTATCAGCCTCTCTTATTGCTATACGCCACGCCAGGCGGGACTCCAGTAAATACGGAAAATGCACCAAAAACTGTGACGCCATTCCCCAACGGAAACGGTTTGAAAACAACGCCGAAGAATAACGCGAGAAGATCGGTAACGCCGAGTCCGGAAAAGCCAGCAATAAACAGTACAGCGAGACGAGCCATAACGCCGAATCCCGATAGCCCAACGCATATCTACACCCAGCGAAGGATATACAGCGATTATCAGAATCTTACTGACATCCAAAACAACATATTCGGCAATCAGACGAACCCTCCGAATCGCGACTCCGTCGATGGCGATATCGATTCCAAGTACATCAATCGACGCACGGTTGAGAACGTCATGCAACAGCAGAAGAAACAACAGATGCAACTGACGCGCAGCCTGAGTGCGGGCTCGACACCGCAGGACGGCATTAGCATTCCTGATCACTTGAACGTACCTCGGCGTCGCGATTCTGGCAATTGGTCGGGTGATCGTAACAGTGCCTCGTCGAGCTCCTCGACCACCATGGAAAATCCGTATCTCTATATCGTCAACAAGATGCAGCGAAATTCGGGCGTGCCGAAGAGCCCGACGAGCAAGTCTGGCGAGCTGTCGAGCAGCAGCAGCGGACATTATGACGCTGGCTACGATTCCTACTCGTTATCATCCACCGACAGTCTGCAACTCCAGCAAGGCCTCAAGCACAATTTACAGGTAAGGAGGCATAGAACGATCGACGAATCGGAAACACCTTCGTTCCACTATCAGTGTATTGTTATTCCGTATAAGCCAATCTGCCCATGTGACAACCCAAATGAACTTTCCGTAAGTCAACAACGAGCTAGATCAGATTCCAGCTACGAAAAGTGGCAAACGCACCCTACTTCATAAAAATCATTAACTCCAGTCATCAGTCCTCAAACCAGCCACAGAAAGAAGACTGTAATGAACACAATACAGCTACAATTCCACATGTCCATTGTATCAAGTGGATCCATAACGTCTTCCCAATAATACAACATTCTATCATTTCTTATTTCAGCTTGCGCAGATCCCCGAAGTTTATCAACCATCACCGGGCGACGATTGCGAGCGCTTGTGCAAGGAGTGTGATGACCTGATGGACAAGTCGCGAGCTGCTGAAGTGGCCGGCGATCTTGGAACGGCGGTTGCTCTCTGCAACGCCTCAACCAGCAAAGCGCGAGCCGCGATGGATGCGCCCTACAACAATCCTCATACGATAACGACAGCCCGAATGAAGCACAACACGTGCGTGATGAGGGCCCGCGGCTTGCATAAGCGAATACTGCAGGAGCAAGCAATCGCGAACCGCGACAAGGAGGAGAGTTCTCTCGAGGGTCGGCATTCGCGCGAGAGCAGCAAATCGGGTCAACACTCCAGGCAGGGCTCCCGCGACAAGGGCTCCCATTCGCGGCAAAACAGTCGTGAACTTTTGGTCAACCAAGCGGTGTCAATCGAGACGAAACCTGTAACAAAGAGCATCGAGATCTATGCGACTCTACCGAAGAAGAAGACTTTGAGAAGCAAAGCGACGACCGTGAACGTCATCGAGGACGAGGAGTACATGCTGTACGACAGGCCTGCTCAGCGGACCGGCCTGTTCGGCCGTGCGAAGAGATGCGACGAGGACAAAAAGGACAAGAAGAGGGCTCGAAGCGAGGAGCGGAACAAGAACGTCTCCAAGGATTTCTCCATAGCTCCGTCGCGCCCGTCGATATCACCCAAAACGGTGAAGTCGGAAAAGGTCAGTAATAACAAGGACAGCGCGATGGACCCGAGTGTGGCGACCAAGAACGCTCACAACAGCGCGACAACAGTGACTTCCAGTGATCAGAAGCAACAAGGCAAGAAACAGCACAAAATCCGGAGGAAACTACTGATGGGTGGTCTGATCAAGCGGAAGAACCGGAGTATGCCTGATCTGAGGGAGGGACAGGACGGTGTTCAAGCGCCTGAGCAAATGAGCACCGTCAACAACAACTTGCCCAAACAACAGTCAGTCGACGATTCGAACGTCGGATTGAAGGGCAACGAAGCCAGCCAATCGCTCAGCGGCTATTTGTCCGAAGGACACCTAGAATTTGCCGGCAACGCGAACAGCCCCAACCCGGCTAATCCGAATCTGGAACGCAGCCGTCTGATGAGAAAGAGCTTTCATGGTAGCGCTGGTAAAGCGCTGCACGTCGCCAAAGTGCCACCACCGCCACCGTTACGTACCACTTCCCAGCTTAGCAAGTCTAAGTTACCGACAGTCGAAGTGCGAAGCAGCGAGTTACAGCCGGATCAATCGACGTATGTGATGAGCCCCGAGGGTCCGTCCGCCAGTGCGGTGTCGCAAGAACAAACGAGCTCTTACTGGAGCCACGCGGGAGCCGGTAACTTTGCTAGTAACGGAGCGTCGATCGGTAGGAATGGCAGCTATTTCGAATACTCGGCGGAGCCTCAGTCGTTGCCATTTCTGCCGTCGTACAGCACGGAACGGAGCGCCTGCCCGTTGTCGTCTTCCAACTTGAACCAACAGAGCTACGGGCAAAAGCCGCGCATTCAGGATGACGTGGTGCAGTACGCGAATGGAATTCTCTACGAGCCAACTTTCGTAGTGACGCGTGCTGACGTCCACAGCGAACAGAGTCCGGGAAAGCCACAGCAGCAGTTGCTGCATTCACAGGAGTCCCTGCCACCTTATCCAGAGAATGGCAATGTCTCGCATTCCAGACAACCCAGTGAGGAATTCCCACCACCGCCGTATCCGGCCATTCCCTCGGTGACACACTCGCGCCAACCGAGTGAGGACTTTCCTCCGCCACCACCGGAAGTCGTTGTCGAGGCTCATCACGCTCAACCCAACGCGCAACAATACCAACAACTGCTCAACCAACAGAACACGAGCTCCCGTCATCAGCAGACGAGCCAACAGCAGCGTCAGCATCAGCAACTCGAGGCGCAACAGATCGGCAGCCTACTTGCCCAATTGCAGTTGAAGCGCGAGCAAATTCTCAGCAGCGAGGTCGCAGATGAAAAGAAGCAGTTTCAGAATCAAGAGGGGGAGGAAGAGGAGAAGAAGTCTAGCGAAACGTGGCTGAGGGAACTGCAGGCCAAACAGGCGGAGAGAAGGATGAAAAAGCAGGGACCGCTGGACGGCCAGGATGTGCCCAAGCTCAGGTCGTCTCCAACGATAACTACGGGTGCAACCGTCGCAAGAAGAACAAGTGACCTCATGATGAGCAGCCTGGGCCAGATGATAGAGCTGCCGGCTGGTCGCGACGTTCCGGATTGCGCCAGAAGCGTGGTCTCCTCGGTTAAAGACATGGCTGCTCGTTTCGAGCAGATCAAGATGCAGCCCAAAACGGAGCCTGATGGCAAGATGCAAACGAAACCTTTGGCAGATCACCGCGGTATTTCTTCACCAGCCACGATAGAGTCACGTGAATCCCAAGACGTCGAGGACCAATCGGACGATCAGTCGTCTATGCAGTCGGCTCTGCCGAGTGACATCCGTGCCAGAACGGACGGCCAGTCCCTATCCAATCCGATGCTCGAATCGAGCATCGGTCAGAACACATTTGTAGTACCTAATCCCGTAGCCATCACCCCACCATCTTGTCCCCCATCTCAGGACAGTGGATTGAACGCGGCGATCCTCTCGATATCGTTGACGCTGCCCCACGAGAACGGACTGCCAGTTGATTATCCCGAGGATGATATCAGCGAGGTCGCGATGCAAAATACCATTCAAAACACAACGATACTGCCCAGTGAGGAAGACATTGCATCGAAGAAGACGAAGCGACGTGTCGGCAAGAAAAAAAGCGTCTCGTTCTGTGACCAGGTGGTCCTGGTAGCGACAGCTGAGGATGACGAGGACGATTCCTACATACCGAATCCCATCCTCGAGAGAGTATTACGCTCAGCTATGAACAAACCCGAGACAGTTCAAGTGCTGCGTGAAATAAGAAGTCTCCAGGAGGCTGACAATAATCGTGACAGCGGGGCGACGACGAAATTCCAACAGCACACACTACCCCTCAAATCCGAGGCTGACAGCATTCCAGCGACGCCCTTCCAGGATCAATTGAGGAGCGTAAATCCCCTTGGCACGAGCGCCCCCAATGACAACACACGGGGAAACCCCGTTAGACCAAACTCCAGCGATGTCTCCGTTGCCCTGCAGGAATCAAAGAAAATGTACGCCCCGTATAACAACTACGAGAACAGAGGCCCCAGCAAAGAAACTCATTCGATCTCACCGACGAATCAACAGTCCAAACCGGCCTCTTCCTACTCGCCGCAGCTCCTACAGCAGCCTAGATATCCTCAAAATGGATACACGTATCATCAAGCACCGACTGGGTATCCGCAGACGCAGACGTCCCATCCTCGCAATCAAACAATCCCAATATCACAGACGCAAAAACCAGCGAGTCCTTATCCCACTCAGCAGATACCCAACCAACAATACCCTCCAACCTCTGGACATCAGCAGTCTAAGCAGATCAGCAATAGCCCGAAAAACGGTTACGGGAATTACTATCATCTCGAGCAACAGCACAACCAGGTAAACAAGCAGCTAACGTTGCAGCAGCATCAGCAGCAGCAGTGTCCGCAACAGCATGGATTGAATCAAAGACTGACGAATCATACCGCGAGTCCTTTGACCGTTCAGCATTCGCAGCAGTTCAATTACTCGTCGAATCAATCGCCAAATCCTTACCAACAATATGCCGCGCAAAATCAATATCCCCAGAGTTCCTATCAGAGTTATCCTCAACAGAATGGTCACCACCAGCCACCGCAGCAACAGATCAACAGATCGAATCAACTTTTGCCTCAGTATCAACCTCCGCCCAATCCATCAGCATCCTATCAGCACATCCAACACCATCAGCCGAAGCACCAAGCTACTCAACAGCAACATCAAATTGCCCAAAACTACCAACAGCAGCCCCAGAGGATCGAGAACTATCAGAGATCGTCGCAGAAGATCGAGCAACAAAATGTTCTCGCACCCAATCAGACTTATCCTAATCCATTGCAAAACTGTCAGATACAATCGAACATGAAGTATCCGAATTATCAACATCAAAACGTAGCTAAACAATCGAAGCAGCCATCTTTCGCAACATCCTCGAAGTGCCTGACACCCTCGCTCAATCAGCCACCCACACTCGTACAAAAATCCACCCCCGCGACCTTGTCACGCACAGCACCCTGTCATCTATGTAGAAACGTCGAAGTAATCGAACCTGCAATTTACTGCACAAACTGCGAATGCTACATGTCCCGATTTCCGCCAAAAAACTAAATTCACCCTTTCTGCCTTTCTTCATGCCCTTGAGCGCTGCATTTTAAGCTAACCAAGTGCCATTCGACCTACGCGTGATTTCCGAGCCCGGAAAGTCGATTTTTTCCGTGTGTCAACTAGGGAACCACAAAAGCGGCGCGAACAATCCCTGATCGTCGGAAATCGGTTTCCGATCGAATGCTCGATCGCAATCGCCGTAAGCCTTCTTCCATTAAGGCTTTAAAAAAATACCTTTTGCATACCGCTTTTGCATACCGCTGCGGATCGGTATACAAGACCTTTTTGCATACCGATCCGCAGCTTAGACAGTTTGGAAAGGTGGAGCAATGCGATAAAAAATTTTTTTTGGAAAATGAAAAAGTAAACAATTTCCGCCTCTTTTGCGTCGATCTTATTGGATATTGACGTGGAGAGATGTTGTACACCTAGATTCTATTTACCTTAGCGGATATTGAGCAAGATTGGTGTGCAAAGTAGGTTATTCGAACTATAGTATTATTGTTGTAATGATAAGTTGTTGCACGCGATATTCACAATGTTACATAAAGTATATTTCCCGACCTTGTCCCATATGTAGTTGATCAACTTGATTGTCTCAGCTCTACAGTTAGCGTTATTTCGTTGTACATATACACCAACGCGAGATTAGACTTCGAATTAATTTAGGCTAGCGAAATCGACTGTCAATTGTATTATTGTAAATCTCACGAAGATTAGACTTCTTGTAGTATTGAACGTTTATTTCGATCTAGAATAAATGCTGACGTATGAGTTGTGATATTAGCCATGTTACTTAGGACCCTTTCATTCGTTGAATTACTTGAGAATATTTTATACGCAAAGTATATACCGTAAGTTTAAGCGATAAAATTATGACATTAGGAATTAACAGTTACAAAGTTGAGCGTAGGAAAAATGATCTCTGAGTATGCGTGAAGTTTTATTATGTGTTGATAGACTCTCATTGTTGCATCTGTATTGGAATGTTTCATGTATTACTATGTGCGTGCTACATCAGTGTACAAATTATCTATCTTTATACTTAATGTTCCAGTATTTTGTTTTAAAAATACTACCATTGCGCCAGCAGTACTTCCTTCAACGTGTCTTCGTAATAAATTCTTTTACAAAATAACCGTTTTGTTCCTACGATTTTTCATCTCTGATTCGCCGAATGCTTAAGGGCCAACGCCTTCGTATTGGGACGACGATTGACGTAGCCACCTGTGTGAAGTTGGCAACCGACTTTACAGAACGTAATTTTTTTTGCCTTCGTTTGTACTCGGTTTGTACCCGTTTGTACCTTTAGGGGGGGGGGGGGGGAAGTACGAGGGTATGGAAAAATGGAACGCAACCCATTTAGAGGTAAACAATTTTAATAAACGCGATTGAAAAGAGAATCGTTTGTACCCGTTTGTACCGTTGAACATTTTTTTTTCAAATAAAAAAAATCTTTTTTTTTTAAATATTTTCCGTTCGTTCCGACAGGTATATCGTTTGTACTACCGAGAAAACGTTTGTACCCGTCTGTACTATCGAGCAATCGTTTGTACTCATTCGTATCGATGAGTATATCGTTTGTACCACCGAGAAAACGTTTGTATCCGTCTGTACTATCGACAAATCGTTTGTAACACTTCGTACTGACGAGTATATCGTTTGTACCACCGAGGAAACGTTTGTACCTATTCGTACTGACGAGCATATCGTTTGTACCGCCGAAAAATCGTTTGCTTGGGTTTCTGCCACCGAGCAATCGTTTGTACCCGTACGTACCTACGAGTAAATAATTTGTACCAGCGTTTAATCGTGTGTTTCGGTCCATACTGACGAGTATATCGTTTGTACCACGGAGCAATCGTTTCTACTCGTTGTTTAAGGTCGATTTTTTTCTCATTCACACCCTGTATTTTCGCCTCCTTAGAAGCCCAAACTAAATTAAGCTTCTTACCGTCAATGAAGCCCGATTAAAATGAAAATAAAAAATCAACCAAAAACTTTTTTATTTCCACTTTGAAAACGGGTACAAACGATTCCCTTGCAACGGCGTATTTAAAAATCATTTATTCTCCTCATCCTCATACTTTTCTCCCTCTTAAGGTACAAATGAAATTTAAGACGGTGCAATAGGGTACAAACGATTTCTCGGTGGTACAACCGATTGCTTGATGGTACAAACGGGTACAAACGATTTCGCGGTGGTAAAAACGATATACTCGTCCATACGAATGGATACAAACGATTGCTCGATAGTACAAACGGGTACAAACGATTTCGCGGTGGTAAAAACGATATACTCGTCCATACGAATGGATACAAACGATTGCTCGATAGTACAGACGGGTACAAACGATTTCGCGGTGGTACAAACGATATACTCGTCCATACGAATGGGTACAAACGATTGCTCGATAGTACAGACGGGTACAAACGATTAATCGGCGGAACAAATGATATGCTCGTCGATACGAACGGGTACAAACGTTTGCTCTGCGGTACGAACGATCTACTGGTCAGTACAAATGGGTACAAACGATGTACTCGTCGATACGGGCGGGGACAAATGATTACTCGATACTACAGACGGGTACAAACGATTTCTCAGTGGCGCAAACGATATACTCGTCAGTACGAATGGGTACAAACGATTAAGGGGTGAGATGCAGTCAGAAGTTTCAAAAAATCGATTTTCTTGAAGTATGTGTGTCGAAAATATTCCCTGAAAATTTCAAATCCTTTCAATGAATAGCTTCCGGGATATTCCACAATTAGTGAAGGGGCGTCGGGTCCCCCATGGCAGGTAGCGGCGGACAAACGCGCAGACGATAATACCCGGGAAGGTAGAATGCTTCGAAGACAACAACAAATTGATATTTTGGAAGCTTCTACATCGGCAGAAGCCCCATTGCATCGGCCAGGAATTGATGATTCGATGTAAGTAATTTTTTAATTATTTAGTATTTCTATACATAAATCGAGTGTAAAATTGGAAAACTCTTTCAGAAATTTTCAAAAATTTATTACTCAAAAAACTATGAACTTTAGCAAAATTTTACAAAGGTTACTTTCGTTTTACAATTGCCCAAAATGTTTAAAAAAATAATTCATCCCGAAAAACTTTAATTTTTTGAAAAATTGTTTTAACAATTGGCTACAAACAATTGAATGCTCGACTTTTCGGCGAAAAATTGTGATATTCGGAATCAGCGGATCAGAATACATAAAAAAAACGATTAGCTTCATCCATCGAGCTCAAAATTTTACGAACATGTAATACCGTATCCACATCGAAAAACTTTAAACGCGTTTTTCTCGAAACTATGTCTTTCAAGTCGGTGACTTCTATAATTCAAAAACCACTCAATGGATTTTGATGAAATTTGGTGTTCTTATTGATAGCATTAAAAACTAGTCCGTAATCGAAGGATTTTAATTTTTGTTGAAAATTTATATATTTTTTTCTTCAATAAACGAGCGATTTTTTGGTCGAAAATCGAAAGTTATCTGTCGGAAGCCGCCATTTTGTTAATTAAAAAAAAACTTCGATTAAGGACTAGATTTATTATTATACTAATAATTTTTTGGTTTTTTTATTTCAGATAATCCAATAACATTTTATGATCGTCACCGCAAAGCACTACACGCCGAAGGGGGTCCGACAAAGATGGCGATATTCCTATAAATAATCAATATTTTTCTTTGAAAATTTGTGCAAGTCGAGGTGAAAAATGACATAAAAAGTGTGTGTAACCACTTTTGTAAAACAAACTTAATTACTATAAAAAAATTGTTGAAAATGCTCGTTTTTTCACGCCTCTGACTGCATGTCACCCCTTAATCGCCGGTACAAACGGGTACAAACGATTTCTCGGTGGTACAAACGATATACTCGTCGATACCAACGGCTACAAACGATTGCTCGATAGTACAGACGGGTACAAACGTTTTCTCGGTGGTACAAACGATTTCTCGGTGGTGGAAACGGTATACTCACCGATACGAATGGGTAGAAACAACTGCTAGGTGGTACAAACGATATACTTGTCGGGACGAACGGAAATAAAAAAAATCGAAATTTTTTCCCGAAAAAAAATTTGAAAAAAAATTGTTCTACGCACCAACGGGTACAATCGATTCTCTTTTCAATCGCGTTTATTAAAATTGTTTAGCTCTAAATTGGTTGCGGTCCATTTTTCCACACTCTCGTACTTTTTCCCCCTTAAGGTACAAACGAAATTCAAGGCGTTGCAAACGGGTACAAACCGAGTACAAACGAATGCAAAACCCCTCCCCCCCTTTAACAAACGAAGGCAAACCGCCCCCCCCCCCTTTAACGGCGGAACACCGAGGCCTCGTTCGTCAATTTTGTATCTCCATTCATGTTTTCCGCGGACCCCTTGGGACATGCTCGCGGACCCCAGGTTGGAAAACCTGACGTAGCCCTTCAAATTTGAAGAAAAATATTTAATTCTGTTGATAATTTATTCATGAAAAATCAACAAAATGAGGGCGGAGGGCAATTACAAAAGGCATGGAAATAGTAGCAGATGTGAAAAATATGGCAAATAACAATAACAAGAAAAACAATAATAATAATCATGGGTCTGGCCACGTGACTCGGCAGCACGCGGGCATACCCATGCACGGTGTGTATTTCCAACACGTCGAGGAGCAAAGCCTGTCCGCCCAGCTGACCTTCTTGCGGTCAGTTTGACTGATGTCCCAGGCCGAAGGGTTCATCTGCACCTGCCAAGATGAAGCTGTCAACACCCTGTGTCTATCGCAGTTTGGTTATGGGACAGCCTATGCTGATCATTTTGTGTCGTGCATGCAAACAATCGCCAGAGACAATAATGCATCTAATGTCGGCCTGCCCAGTATATGCAGACTTCGACTATATCCATCGCTATAACGAGGCCCTGAGGATGTTGTATTACCATCTGCAGCACTTTTATGAGATAAACCGGGGCCCGTGCGGCTTCATTTGCATGGAGATTTTGCCTCCGTTGTCGGGGGAGAAAGGTGCAAGATTTATTGGAACTTTTCGTTCCGGACCATCGGGCCGCTTTAAGCAACCATGCCTGATGTTTTCCTCTTCGATTTCGACGACAAGACGATATACGTCATTAAGTTTTCCGCCTCGGCCGCGGCAAACGTGTCGCGAAAAGAAGAGGAGAAACGGCTGAAGTATCAACCCCTTCTGGCCGAGCTGCGTTGTCTGCACTGGGGATTCAGGGTAACCCTCGTTGTCCTCATCATCAGCACCCTCGGGTGGATAAAGAAGTCTTTTGTTTTAGGCCTTGTTGGCATACCACTTTGTAAACCTAGTGCCCGGTTGCTAGCAGGTCGAATGCAGAAAGCGGGCATTCTTGGATTCCTCCGTTTACTCAGGTAACACGATTGCGGACTGCGGTAGCCGCTCAGCCTCTAGCTTGGGGGAGCGACTAACGCAGAGCGATTTTAAAGGGCTACAACTGAGTAGAATTTTGTGAAAATCGATTTTTTTTGCATTTCTTGAAAGTATATAGTTTTAAGAATATAGAGTTAAAAAATTATTAAGAAATTCGAATATTTGCAGCAGTCTGAATTTGAGGGCAGCTGCGCGCCCTAACGTTTCCGCGTGTCGTGGCATTGAAAATTCAGGGTGCCCAAATACTTCTACTATGACCTATGTATGGGTGTTTCTCTACTAATTAGAAAATCGATGTCCAATGCAAATTTGATGTACGATTTTTAAAGTTATTATTACTGGCTTGTATATATCTAAAACCATAGTTCGTTATCTATTCTTGGTGCGCCATAACGCATATAATGACGTAATATCTTAATATTCGTTTAAATGTCTTTCAAACATCATAAAACACAGTCCCCTGTCGTGTCCCATTTCTAGAATGACAAGGTTCATGGCTAATATTTATTTTTAATATTAACATTAACTAATCCTAACATTCATAAGTTTAACTAGAATAGAGCATGTGTTTATAAAACTATGTGTTATGTGTATAAAATAATGTGTTTATTTAACTAGAATAGAACATGTGTTTATAAAATACGACCAAAACTTTAAATAATTTTTCAATATGAAAAACTATTACTAAAATGCTGTTCTAAAAATTTCAAAACAGTCCCCTGGTTTGACTTTAAAATCGCGCCCAATTCGTATCTCGTCTAGTAGACATATTTTATTGCGATAAACGAAACGCAAGAGGTGTAAAGTTCGTCCAAATGGCGAGCTTAGCTAGCTAACGCCGTATTATTCCGTGTGAACGCTGCGCTTGTGGCTGAACGCCGTGACAGAGCCACGTCGCATATCAAGCCACCGCTTGATTTAAGGGGTTATATACAGTCAGGAGGCCCAAAAAGATCGATTTTCAAGAATTTTTCTTGAGAAACCTTCAAATCTATTAACGTAAAAATTTGCACATATTATGGTAACTTTTAACTGTATTTTAACGTTTTTTATTTGTAAAAATAATTATTTTGAAAGCTGCTATAGCTGATCTCCGGGAGCACCCCTAAAAAAGGCGTCCTGCGGTGAGCACGTTATCTCTGGACTGGATCATCTAAAATGAAAAAAACCAAAATTTTTTCGTTAATATAAGGGATTATCTTGCGATTGATCGAAGGAATAAGCAAAACAATATTTTTTGACAAAATAGCGGCTTCTAAAAAAAATCGATTTTTGACAGAAATTTGGGCCTTAAATTGTTTATAAGATGGAAAATATTTATCAGTGAAAAAAAATCTTCGATTAATTACTAAAAAATAGACTTGAATAGATTGTGTTAAAATTTGAGACTGATCGGTTCAGCCGTTTCTGAGAAATCTTGCTCACCGACTTTAAAAACACAGTTTTGAGAAAAACGCGTTTGAAGTTTCAAAAGCACTTTCTAACGCTCTGACACGTCATTACAAATGGGCGTGTAACTTCGAGAATATTCGCCGGATTGACAAGACATTTTCTGTGTGTGTACGTAAATCTAAGTCCATTACGAAAAAAAATAATAAAAAAATCGATTTTTCGAAAATTTTAACTGTATATAACTCCTCAACAGTCCTCTGGTAAGCAGCTTTTCTGCTATTTTATGTGATTAAATTGAAATCATTTCATACATCATTTATTCAGTTAATAAGTTAGCAGGTGTGACTCTTAATTCTAGAAATATTTCAAATGTTTTAGCACTAAATTTTTTTTTGGCAAAAATAACAGTCCCCTGTGCACCGTCCCCTGTCATTTTATAACACAAGCGACTGTTTCATGCTCCAGGGGACTGTTCTATTTTCAAATATTGTCAGATATTAGTCATCTTCTAACTTCTGCGACTGATAGTATGCTGTTCTTTTTAGGTAATGATGACTTTTGTTATGACAGATGCTAGCATTTCAATTTCAGAACAGTGGAGTACGAAGGAAAGGCACAATTTAACATTGATGATATTTACACGGCCTCCAAATGTGAAAACGAACCCAGACTCGATCTTTATGTGCAGGATTATGCCATTAGTGACTCGAGATTAGAGATTGTAGAGACTGAAGTTTCGTATGATATTCTATACAATACTGAATTCGAGAATGTTGCTGGGCCAAGTTCAATTTCAATCAGCTAATATAACATTGCAGACTACGTTTTAGTTAAGTTTCCTGTACAAAAATAAAGATTGGAGGTATATCGGTGTAATTAATCAGATAGGCAATGAGGATGGCGAATGAACTGTAACTGTTTTGAAAATTTGTGACAATAAGGGTTTGGATTTTCCTGGAATAGCTTTCGACCAAATATTGTAAAAATGACTAAATCCAGATCGAACCCTAAAAGGAAACGAATCTCTTATTACCTTGAGTTACCTGTACCGATATATAAAAAATAAATTAGGCCTGATTATTTGTACAAAAAAACAACGATAAGAATGATTTTGTTGCAAGCTATAATGACAGATATTAAATTATATACTGCTAGAGGGATTAGTAACAAGATGTGGATTGTGATATGTAATAGGATAACGAAATGTTTGTTTTCTACGAAGCAGTTAACGTTCCTTTATGAAGATTATGACAAGACTGACCTTATTATTTTTCAAAGTGAGAGGTTCAATAATGAACACGTTTTGAAGGAAAAAAGTTAATTTGAATAAGTTTAATTCCACATATGCTGGAATGCTGTTCCACTTTAGAAGGTTATGTAAAAATATGTTCGACCGATAAAACATCAATAATTATATATATAAGCTTATATAATTAATGAAATATAATTATTGTATATATTATATAATCATTTATTTTTTTATTTGATCTAGCGTTGGTTATACGGAATAAGCAATGTTAAAAATTTCACGAAAATAAAGATATTCGATTGGTTAAATTCGATAAGGAAGATTTTTGTTTGTTAATTTAAACAGTTCCCTGGAAGATATTACAGTCCCCTGTTACGAATTTTCACAAAGTGGCCCATCTATTGCTAAATAAAGAGAAAATGTGTCGGCTTTCAATGACATATATTTAATTTATGACTGCCTCCCGTTATACATACATAGTTTTTTTTATTTTTAAGAAGAAAAATTGCATGGGACAGCGTTGTATGGGTGACTTTCCAATTAGTAGAAAAACAGCCATACACATTTTCAACTGGATAGACAAAAAGTGGTTTTACCATGACGATCCTTCGAAGGTTTCGGATCACGTTGTTTCAGTTAGTTTGAGCCAATCATTCACCAGCTTTACAACTGAACATCGTAGCCTTATTCTGTAGTTAAATTCTTGCGTTGTAAAACATGGAAGGAAACATGTTGAATAACACGGGAAGGAAGTATTTTTCGTAAACAATTGCGAGCAGCTAATGATGATAACCTGCTCGAAATCGAAGGACTTTTAGACGGCCCCGACGCCACCAACTGAAGGTAAAATAAGGAATCTTTTTTCGTAAAGATATTTTATTGTTAATTAATTTTTTTAATCTGTTTCTGATTATTCATAATTTCTCGTTAAGAAAAAACTTTTTATCTGCTTCAATTTTAGTTATATCATATAAACAATTAAAGATACTCCAAATCTCTTCTCCAACTTAAAGCGCGGTTGTCTCGGAACACTCCCGACTATAAATTTTGCTACGGGGCAGACTAGGGCTGTATCCGGCATGCCGTATTCCGTACCACGGTACTTTACAGGCCGCCGTATCAGGGTGTTAACAGGCGTGAAACCCTTTTTGCATCCGGCCCTGATGGGGATGTCGGTTACGGACCTTATCAGTATACCTTTGCAGGCTCTGATCCGGCTGCCGTATCTATGCCTGAAATTACAAATAAAAACGATCCAAAAATTATGAATAAAAAAATTCTGTTAGTATTTTTTGTTTCCATATACCTTATTTATGTTGTTGCCTATAAGATAATTGATTAAAACGTATTCTGCCTCGCTAAAGTTTTTACCTACCCTCAGAATTGAACCCATGCCCTCTTATTCTAGAGCTGAGCTCGCTACCCTGTTTGGCCATCCTAACACTTGTGTAAACGTTCTTATTTTCTTTCCTATCTTTATCAGTTTAATTCTATTCTAAAGAATGTCAATAACTTTATGTATGATGTTGAAGCTTTCTTAATTGCAATGCAACAATAATTATGTTTTTACCGCTGAATTTTTTTTGCCCATTTAGGGCCATCGCACACGATGTATTTTCTACGCGCAGACCACGCGATACAAACGCGATGCACACTTGATCTATATGCATTTTTCAGACCAAAAAACGTGTGGATCATATGCGTATCGCGTTTCTATCGCGTCGTATGCGCGTAGAAAATATGCTGTGTGCAAAGGCCCTTAGGCTGTGAAAACAACTCACACACATGTAATTTCGACAAAAATAGTAAATTCACTTTTATTCTTATTTATATATTATATACATTTATATATAAGGGTGATTCATAATAATCTGTACATCCGGAACTGGAGGGTTCAGCGGGGTACCCCGAGTATAACTGTCAAGGCTTTTTTGTCTCCGTCAAATGGTTTTTGAATGGGAACGATTCGAATTTTGGCGTTCGAAGCGGAGAGTACATTGATTGCCGTAGCAATTGAAACTCTGACCTCTGTGAACTTGGCACCCGAGTATCTCCGATCTCAATTTTTTTGGTGATTTCCGAAGGTTTTCGATTGTAGTTGATTGTAGTAAACTTAATTTCGTTTGTAGTAGCCCAGAAAAAAATTGAGACCACCAAAAAAAAATTTGGCCAAATTTGGCCAAAAATGAAAATTGAAAAATAAAACGGCCGATAACGATTTTTGGAGTGAGTTCTAAATCCTAATTAACAAATGTCTAACATAAAAAACATGAAATAAAACAACAGCATTACTGAAATGCAATATTTCACTATTTTTACAAGCAGATTTTCCTTAGCAATAACCGCAAAGGCAGGAAAACGATCTATCTTAGGTTTGTAGTTGTGAACTAGGTAACTACAAACGACGCCCGGGCTACTAAAACGTTTGTAGTTGCAGAGAAAATGACTACAAACGAGGAAATCACCTGAAAATTATTTGTCCACGCTTTTGGAAGGTTATGTCCGTTTGTAGTGAAAAACTATGTAACTACAAGCGACGCCCGGGCTTCTAAAACGTTTGTAGTTGTTTGTAGGTCCGTATTTATCGTTTGTAGTTGCAGATAAAATAACTACAAACGAAGAAATAACGTGAAAAGCATTTTTCAGCCATTTGAGAAGGAAATGTTCATTTGTAGTAATAAAGTAGGCAACTACAAACGATGCTCGTGCTTCTAAAACGTTTGTACTTATTTGTAGTTCCGTATTTATCATTTGTACTTGCAGAGAAAGTAACTACAGACGAGGAAATAACCAGAAAATGATTTTTCGACGATTTTCGAAGGATGTGTTTGTTTGTAGTAGTAAACTAGGTAACTGCAAACAACGCCCGGGCTCCTAAAGCGTTTGTAGTTGATTGTAGTTGCGTTTTTATCGTTTATAGTTGCAAAGAAAGTAACTACAAACGAGGAAATCACCTGAAAATGATATTTTCACGATTTTGGAAGGATATGTCGGTTTGTAGTGAAAAACTAAGTAACTACAAACGACGCGCGGGCTTGTACAAAGTTTGTAGTTATTTGTAGGTCCGTATTTGTCGTTTGTGGTTGCAGAGAAAATAACTATAAACGATTCCTCGTTTGTAGTTATATTGACGTGAAAAGCATTTTACAGCCATTTGAGAAGGAAATGTTCATGTGTAGAAATAAGGTAGGTAACTACAAACAATGCTCCCGCTTCTAAAACGTTTGTAGTTGTTTGTAGTTCCGTATTTATAATTTGTCGTTGCAAAGAAAGTAACTACAAACGAGAAAATCACCTGAAAATGATGTTATCACGAGTTTTGAAGGATCTGTCCGCCCGTGGTAATAAACTAGGTAACTGCAAACGACGACCGGGCTTCTAAAACGTTTGTATTTGTTTGTAGGTCCGTATTTATTGTTTGTAGTTGCAGAGACAATAACGACAAATGAGGAAATGACGCGAAAAGCATTTTTCAGCCATTTCAGAAGGAAATGTTCGTTTGTAGTAATAAAGTGGGTAACTACAAATGATGCTCGTGCTTCTAAAACCTTTGTAGATGTTTGTAGTAACGTATTTATCGTTTGTAGTTGCATAGAAAGTACCTACAAACGACGAAATCGCCTGAAAATGATTTTTCCACGATTGTGGAAGGATATGTTCATTTGGAGTAAAAACTAAGTAACTACAAACGCCGCCCGGTCTTTTAAATCGTTTTTAGTTGTTTGTAGTTCCATATTTATGGTTTGTAGTTGCAGATAAAGTAACTACAAATGAAGAAATGACGTGAAAATAATTGTTCAGCCATTTAAGAACGATATGTCCGTTTATAGTAAAAAACTAACTGCAAACGCTGCCCGGGTTTTTAAATTGTTTGTAGTTCCGTATTTATCGTTTGTAGTTGTAGAGAACATGACTGTCATCTTCAGATCACGACCCCATTGAAAGAACTTCCATACAAGGTATATATTTTTAAAAATATGCTTATGAAAATATGCTTTTAGAATTATAATTACATAAAATACCATGACACTAAAACTGGAGGAGGGTGGCTTTACTCAGCGATGATGTCTATGTTAAAAGCATAGGAAATTTTAAAAAGCTTAGAATGTAATAAAATTTGGTGAGCATATTCTTTAGCATTAAATAAGAAAATACAATTTTTTTAGATTTTTCTTCTACATAGTTCTCGAGTAATTAAATACCCCGAAAACATTATTGCTTGTTTGACCATATACAAAATTCTGATTTATCTTGAAATATTTTTTAATTTTATTTAACGAATTCTTTTATTATATTTTTTCAATTGAAATTTACGAAAAAAGTGAAATAACTTTTTATAAAATAGCCAAGCAAGTTTACTAAAAACGTAAACAAAATTGTTAAACCTTAGAACTAATATTTTCCTAAATATTTCATTTTTATTTTAAAAGTCACATTACTATTATAACAAAAAATTGGTGTTACCATTATATAAAAATACAACGTATTTACCACATAAGTACACTGGAAATGCTGTGCAACGACTAGGCGTGCATGGTTAAGAAAAAAGCTCGGGAAGATACACAATATATATATATATATATATATATATATATATATATATATATATATATATATATATATATATATATATATATATATATATAACCTGTAACAACGCATCAACTGCCAGTGTTATTAGCAATGCGATTTCCTGCACCTTGCGCTAGTGTGATTCGGACAAGATAACATTGATACATAATGTTATCGGTATATATATCGGTCCACACAATTCACGTGACCGTGTCAGAGCTACGTTATATCCACTATTGACAAATATTCGACTGTACTCGGAAAAACCATCGAATATAGCGCAGTGAGTATCAGGAGAGATACTCAGATATTTCGTTTTTCACCAACAAGACGACGGCACCGTAATTCGACCTTTAAACTTGCCGATGCTGTGGCTTTGAGACGGATACAATACACAAAAGTATATACGAAATATATTTCATGTAATGTATAAAGTTGTCTGATAGAGGAGAAAGTATATACTTTTATATATCGTATTAAATTATGCATAAAAAAAAGGTTTAACGTATCGTGTCGTCTAGGGGATCATCACTGATTTGATCCATACTTTGCGGGATCACAAAATTTGATTTCCAGTTGCATAACAAATTGCAGCAGTCTATGTTTTTCCAACCTGAGAGTTAAGTAGTTGGAAAGACGAAATCCTTCGCCGAGCTTTTTTTCTTAACCATGCACGCCAAGTTGTTGCGCAGCATTTCCAGTGTACTTATGTCGTAAATACGTTGTATTTTTATATAATGGTAATAGCAATTTTTTGTTATAATAGTAATGTGATTTTAAAAATAAAAATGAAATATTTAGGAAAATATTAGTTCTAAGGTTTAACAATTTTGTTTACGTTTTTAGTAAACTTGCTTGGCTATTTTATAAAAAGTTATTTCACTTTTTTTGTACGTTTCAATTGAAAAAATATAATAAACGAATTCGGACCGGTGCGATGGTCTAGTGGTTAGCGTGCTCGCCACTAAACCAGCGGACCGGGAGGTCGCGGGTTCGAATCCCAGTCGCGTACATTTCGTCGTGAAATGTTATTCTTCGGCATTTCGCGGCGAAATAAGACTAGTTCCACGACTAGGGGGCGAACTCGATGACCGGCTGTATTGGTATAGGTTTTCCGCAGTTTCCCTATACCCATGACAGAAATGTCATGATGAATATAATACAGAGGGGGAAGTCGGCTGCGGCCGCAAGAGGGGGGGAACAGGGGAAAGATGGAGAAGAAAAGGAGTAAACAGTAGAGGAAAGAACGGTCATAATGATGGGAAAGAATAGGTAACAATCGCGACAAGCGTGTACCTAAGGAAAAAACCAATAAAAAAAATAGACGAATTCGTTAAATAAAATTAAAAAATATTTCAAGATAAATCAGAATTTTGTATATGGTCAAACAAGCAATAATGTTTTCGGGGGCATTTTGTTACTTGGCGTTCTTTTTTTACTTTTTAAAAGTTTTTAAAGGGGATTTCATATCTTTTTGAAAGGGGAGAAATCTTTTTTTCGTTCTGCGCCAGTTCAAAGAGGAGTAAATTCAAATATGTTTTCATTACTTGGCATTCTTTTTTTTACTTTTTCAAAGATTCTAAAAGGGTAAGATTTAAACAGATAGTTAAAAAACAGGACACGTCGTTTCTGAAACCTTGTATATTACCAAATGCTATAAATATTTTTTTTAAGTCTTCACTACCTTCCACTATTAAATCGACGTATTTGCAGGGTTATTTACAAACCCCTATTAGTGAAATATTTATTCATACTTTGCTTATTTGTATTCACATGCATGCATACAAATGCAATTGTATTCACAAATATTCTGGACATACAAATAAATTCACAGAAAAAAATTGTAAATATTCACAAAAAATGTGCATATTTACAAGAAATCCTGTGAATTAAAAAAAAATCACAAAATAAGTTGAGAATTTTTTCGTATTTAAGACAAATTAGAATCAAATTCATAATGATTAGATTAAAATTTACACTAAACGTGAGTTTCAAATATTACATCATAAATATGAAAAAATTCACAAAATGAGTTGTGAATTTCCTCAAGTTGAAGAAAATTAAAATAGAATTCACGACAATTATATCAGGTTGATAAAAAAGATTTGTCGCAAAAATTTTAAAACTGTCTTTTTACGTATTGACGCAATATGACATCGAGCTATGTCGAGAATATTCTAGAATGTTTTCTACTCTTCCGCGTGACAGGGTATAAAAGGGCGAGCGCGCGTTCTAGTGGACAGAAATGGCTTCGATCTCGCAGGAGCAACTTCGAGCGATCATTTTTTACGAGTGGCGGCGCGGCACGAACGCAAGCACAACTGCTAAAAATATACAGGATGCATTCAGCGAGAACGTAGTTTCTCATCGATCAGTCCAGCGTTGGTTCAATCGTTTTAAATCTAGAGACACAAGCCTTGAAGATAAGGAACGTTCCGGACGACCGTCGACCATCGATGATGAAGCATTACTCCGCTGCATCAAAGAAAAACCGGAAGCAAGTACGCACGAGCTAGCAAGAGAACTTGGCTGCACCCAACCGTCAATAGTCAATCACTTACACAACTTGGGATACAGGAAGGTTCTAGGTCAATGGATACCACACCGTCTCACCGACGACAATAAGAACTGTCGCGTGACCATCTGCCAGTCTCTCCTGCTTCGCCACCATCGCAAGGAGTTTTTAGAAGATCTTGTGACGGGAAATGAAAGCTGGGTCTTGTATGATAACAGAACGCGTTTAGACTACTGGCTTCCTATCGGAGAAAAACCGCCACACCAACCGAAATCTGATCGTCACTCACAAAAGGTTTTGTTGTGCTGTTTCTGGGACGCAAAGGGAATGCTGTTTCACAATTTTCTCCCTGTAGGTAAGACGATCTCCTCTACACGATACATCGAAAATTTCCAGGAATTGGCAAAAGCTATAAGAAAAAAACGGCCAAGACGCGCGACTGTGCACCTTCTCCACGACAACGCGAGACCCCATGTCGCAAAGGAAACCCACAAAACAATCACTGAGCTTCACTGGAATACCGTTCCTCATCCACCATACTGTCCCGACATCGCGCCATCTGACTACCATTTGTTCAGACATTTGAAGGCATATTTGAGAAACAAAACTTTCGAAAACGTCGACGATCTCAGAAGGGATATTTCAAATTTCTTTGAGTTCCAGCCGCCGCAGTTTTGGGCAAAGGGAATAAATGAGTTGCCAACTAGATGGTCGAGTGTCATAGAAACCGATAGCGAATGTATTGTTGATTAGAAATGTTTTGCATAAGATATATAAATAAATAAATTATATTGAAATTATTGCGACAAAACTTTTTTATCAACCTGATATTAAAATTTACACCACAAGTGAGTTCTTATGTATTTTGAGAGAAAACATTGTGTTGAGGCAAAGAAATTTTTGCACAAAACTTTTTGTGCGAAAATTTCTTTGCCTCGAGGCAATGTTTTCTCTCAAAATGCATACGAACTCACTAATGGTGTACATTTTAATCTAATCATTGTGAATTTGATTTTAATTTGTCTTAAATATGAAAAAATTCACAACTTATTTTGTGAATTTTTTTGTATTTGCAATTTTTTGTGAATACATTTGCATTCACAGATTTTGATGTGAATTTTTTTTAATTCACAGGATTTTTTGTAAATATTTACTTTCTTTGTGAATATTCACAATTTTTCTGTGAATTTATTTGTATGTTCAGAATATTTGTGAATACAATTGTATTTGTATGCATGCATGTGAATACAAAAAGTGAAGTACGACTACATTTGTATTTATATTCACATGAAAATCGCGATGTGAATAAATTCGTATTCGTATTTAGAAATAGAATTACGCCCAACTCTGTACCTCTTAATGTTTTACTTTTTGATATACCGTCTCCGTGTTTCATGAATTGCGCTTTGTTTGTTGCAGCGGGAGAAAACTCTTAATTGAAAAGACTAAAGATAAATAAATTTTTTTTTACGAAAATCCAACCTCATTGCGTTATTTTATTTTCGTGTTCAGCGAGTGGAATGCGAATCGATTTGTTCATTCTAAACAAAAACCGGATGCACTCGGATAACGCGACACATTTACCCTGGTGGAGGCCGCTCAAGAATACACGTCTTTCCTTATATTATTAAGAATCTTCAGGTCAAGTGATCAAATGTTACCATTTGTTCAAATTTATGTAGTGGATTCGTTATCATATACTGAATGCACCCTTCAAATTTTAATATTTGATTTTAATAATTTTGAATTGAATTTTGAATTTAATAATTTAATTTTAAATTTGAATTCAACAAACAGTTTTCACATGAGAAGATCCCTAGACTCATGCAGATCGGAATTTTTACACACGGAATAGTGTGAAAAATGTTAAGGATCTTATGAAAAAATGTCAAATCATTCAGTACATTATCAAAATTGTCACCCAAAAATTAAATGATCCGTCTACGGCATTTATTAAATATTGACTTTTATATAAATGAAGACGTCAGTTTTTCTCCCGGCGACGAAACGGAGAGGTGGAGCGAGCTAACGTCGCATGAAGGCTTAATGGCGCACATGTCTCAATGCCATTGGTCACCGTGGCCGGCCCATACTTTCAATATAGCCCATTTTCAAAGAGAACTCATCTTTTTTTTCTTTTAAACAATTGACATTTATCGTTAAAAATGAATTAGGTTGAATAAAGGAATGTAAACACCGTGTAAAAATAATAGACGAAAATCAGTTATTAGTTAAATATTCGGGTTCGTGAAAGAAATAGCTTAAAGTGCAGAACCATATATTTTCAAAACGCGGTTTTTCTTTTTTTTTCATTTAACACAGTCAGATTGATACGGAAAATTTGTGTATAAGAAAAACTTTTCTTTTATACAAGCTTTTATTTAATGTACTAAAAAGTGTAAAATAATTTTTTTTAACAAGTCACCTATATGTGACAATAAATAAAAGTTTCAGGGTCTCTAGGTTTTAAATGTTTCATAAATGTAATCAATTCAGTTTCATTAACCGTATTTAATTTGGCACAATAGAAATTAGAGAAATTATTATCACACATTTATACTCAGTTTCAGGATTTTTATTTAAAAAATCTTAGGTTGTTTTACAGTAAAGTAAAAGCCCCTAAAAAACTTTAAAAAGTAAAAAAGGACGCCAAGTAATAAAAAGTTCCCTTGAAAATTATTAGGTGTTTTACTATTTATAAAATTCTAATTGAACTCGAAATATTTTTTATTCTATTTCAAATAATGGTTTTATTTAGAATATTACTTTTTCATTTTAAACGTACAAAAGAAGTGAAATATTTTTTTATGAAAAAGCCAAGTACGTTTACTAGACACGTGCACAAGATTATCAAATCGTAAGAACAATATTTTCTTAATATTTTATTTTTTAAACCAGGACCGACACTGGTAGATGGGCGATCGGGTTTCGGCTCTGGCGGTGCTCCGAGTTAAGCAGCATTGTGCGCGGCCAATATTCGGAACGGTGACCGCTTAGCTGTGCATCGGCTGGCGCATCAACCAGCGAGCGGGAAGCCAATACTTCTGATACCTTAATGTAGATGTTTGAGTTAAAGTCTCTGCACCAAAAATCAGAAGAATATAGGGCCGCCTATACCGGTACGGGTTTTCCACAGTTTTCCGGTACCCTCGGCAAATGCGGTATAGTGTACCTCAAGACGGCTGTGGACGCAACGGAATTTAGTTTAGATTAGCGAAGTGCGGGTAGGGAGTAATAGGCAAGGGCTCAATTGGAAAGGGGTTACACGTAAAAACCCGCAAGGGTATACGTTGGAACATTGAAAATGAAAACATTTGAATACCATTTAACTATCATAATAAAAAACCGAATTATAATTATATATAAATACAACGTATGCATCACACAAGTACACTGGAAATGCTGCGCAACTACTTGGCGTGCATGGTTAAGAATAAAAGCTCGGCGAATGATATCGTTTTCTCAATAATTTAACTATTAGGCTAAAAAAGACATAAATAAATGTAATTCATTATATAAGTGCAAACCAAGTTACTGATTCCGGAAAGTATAAATCGATTTAGTGATTCTATTCCTAGACTACACCATTCTCGAAATCTCGAAATTGACGCCACTGGTTGACCCACCGACCTCGACGCGACACGCCGCGACTCTATACAGTAAAATGGTACATTTTTTTACAATATTGCAGACCCACACATCTTATGAAATCTATTGCGTCGTATACATTTTGGTGTAATGGTATTCAAATGTATTTAGATTACGATGCGCCCCTCTTGTTGGTGGAAAAATAATATCGATAGTACCCTCGACACCTATCGCTCCATTTTCGATAGTCTGTCAAAGTACAGTCGAACATCTCATTCCTAATAATCTCAATATACTTGATACGGTCACTAATGCGCCGTTACAATTGGAAATAATCTAAGTAAATAAATTGTTGCAGAAGTTATTTAAGCAAGCAGTAGAAACGGTTCTGTAAGGAAATTGTGTATCTTCCCGAACTGTGTCTAGTAAACGTAATTGGCTTTTTCTTAAAAAAAATATTTCACTTCTTTTGTACGTTTAAAATGAAAAAGTAATATTCTAAATAAAACCATTATTTGAAATAGAATAAAAAATATTTCGAGTTCAATTAGAATTTTATAAATAGTACAACACCTAATAATTTTCAAGGGAACTTTGTATTACTTGGCATCCTTTTTTACTTTTTAAAGTTTTTTAGGGGCATTTCACATCTTTTTGAAACGGAAACAATTTTAAGAAATTGTTTGAAGTATGAATTCACGACGTGAATAACCTTCAATAAATTGATTGCTAGCCCTAAGAAGAGCCGTTTGATTTAATCATTATGGCCATCTCTTCGTCATCTATGGGATATCATTCAGAAGCCTAGATTTTTTACATCGTATGGAGCACTTATGATAATGGCCTCAAGTGCTTATTGCTGCCACTGCGCTGAAGTAATGAATAAGCTGCTTATTTAAGCTGAAAATGTGTTGATAACTCGGTAATAAATAAAATTTCCTTACGTTACATTTGCTCTAAGAATAATATATAGACATCTTGAGCGTTACGGGGCCAACTTTGTTGTTTGACGATTAAATCGTCAACGCGAATCCAAGTGTTGCGTTTACCGCGCAACATACTTGTATAATACCCCTCGGTTAAACACCCACCGTGATGAAAAATGGCACTTACAACTTTATACCGGTGTTGATTGATTCAAACGATTGTCATAGGCACTGCTTTGATGTTTGTTTCTTTCTTACCTATACCAGAGTTTGTTCTTTCAAATATTAATAGTTGAATAATCAATATTTTCTTAGTTGAGACAATGTCTCGCTTCTGAACCAATGAAAACGAAGCGCAATGTGAACAAGCTTCCTCGATTCTCATCGATTTCCCTAAATTATATGTAATAATATCTTGTAGAGTGAGAGCTACTTTACGGGCCGGAGGTACTACCAATAGCAAAATGTTATTAGGATTGCAATTAGTTATGTGTGTTTCACAAGAATTACATGAAATGACTGTACTTATGTCGATTTGTACAGCATATTGAATAGTTTCAATTTTTTCGCAAAGCGAACTTATGAATTTGCTTGCATCTTGTTGTTTCGAACTAATAAACATATCACCCACAAATTTTCTAACTGACAAAATGTCAACAAATACATGATCGGTCATGTAAGCTTTCACGACTGATTTCACTACATTTGCCTTTTTGGAATGAAGCATCAAAGCCTAATTCAAAGCATAATTATTAATCATAATTATTAATCAAAGCATAATTATTAATGCCGGGTACAGAGAGATCCCGAAGAAGGCATTGTAATAGAAAAAAAAGCACTGGTCATGTGAACTAATTTGCAATCAAAAGATTTTAGTCCGTCGATAACGTTTATTTGAAATACTCATGTGATGTATAATTTTCATCAACATTAAATATTAAAGACTTTGTTCATAAAATGCAACGTTTTTAAAATTTATATTTTGATTAATATAAAAATTATTCTCATGGCACTCAATTATTAACAATTATTTTCTAATCACTATTTTATTTTCTAATATGATTATTTTCGGATTGTTCAACAATTATTTTTAACAGCAACTGTCGTGGTGTTTAACATTTAAAAATTCTATATGTAGGTTATTTTTTTCATTTTTGTTGACGCACACAGTCAATACCACATATTATCTCAGAGTCCTTTCTCTAACAAGTACATTAACACTACTGTGTTGAAAATCTACCATCATACAGAAAAGCTGCATACACACCATCCTACATGAACTCTTGGCACAGAAATAATAGAGCGCATGATCACGGATATAAATTTTTTGTATGATTACTGGTGCCGTATGAAAAATGTTTGAAAAGCGATGGACCAGTTACTTATCCAATTTCCTGAACGATCAGCATCAGGGCCGCAAATCCTTCCTCAAAATTTTCCGCTGACAACAAATATATTCGACTTTCTCTACTAATAACACTGTCCTTGTGTTCAACATTGGAAAATTCTATTTGTCGATTATTCTTTTCAGTTCCTTAATGATGACAGTCACTACCGGGTGTTATTCCGAATATCCCTTCTTTGTCAAGTAACATTCACACCGCTAATGTGTCGAAGAACTGTCGAAAGACTTATACTACACAGAAGACACATACTGCACAAACTACACATAAATCCCGTCTTTGACAAGTAACATTCACACTGCTACTGCGTCAAAGAAACTATTAAAAAGCTTATACACCAAACTGTGTATGAATCCCTTTTTTGACGAGTTCCATTCCCACAGGTACAGTGCCGAAAGACTCATACGCCACACTACGCATGAAAACCTCCTTTGACAAGTGACATTCACACTACTGGTATCAAAGATGTCGAAAGACTCATGCGCCACATTACGCATGGAACCCTCCTTCAACCAGTGACATTCTCACTAGTACTGCATCGAAGAACTGTTACAAAGTTTATATGCCACAGTATGCATAATGCCTTTCTTCGACAAGCGACATTCACACTACTATTAAAAATATCTGTCAAAAGAGTCATGCGCCACACTATGCATGAAACCCTCCTTCGACAAGTAGCATTTGCACCGTTGCTGTCGAAGATGTTGAAAGACTCATACGCCATACTGCGCATGGATACAGCACAGCACGCATAATCCCTTTTTTTGACAAGCGACATGCACACTGCTATTGAAGAACTGTCGAAAGACTCATGCGCCACATTACGCGTTAAGCCTTTTTTTGACAAGTAATATTCGCACTAGTATTGCATCGAAGAACTATTGAAAGGCTCATATGCCACATTACGCATAATCCCCTTCTTCAGCAAGTGGAGGTTGCATATTTTTGAAGTAATAGAAACATATTGTTGAAGTAATAGATACATTTTTGAAGCAATAGATAAATACACGATCTGTCACGATCTAAACCCACGTAGAATTTACCGCCGGCAAAACTCGTATCCACGAGCAGACGACGCGTCAGCTGGGGCGAGAGCCGATAAACGCCGCCCTTCACACGTTACTTTTTTGGCGTGATGCTATGAAGTGTAATCTCGAAGGAATCTCGAACGACAAGGGTGGAAGAATTTTCGTGTAAAAAATCGCCCGAAAATTCGGCCGAATATTATGAGATCTCAAGACTGAGTAGACGAATCAAAAAATGACCCAAACAAAATCGATAGGAAAAAATAACATTTAATTGGTAAAATGTCATTAGATTTTTTATTCATCCCCGTGTTTTCGCGTAATTTCGAATTCCAAGTTAAAGCGTCGTCTGCTAAAGCCCATCCTACTGTATAAAGAGTCGCGGCGTGTCGTCAGTCCGTCAATGGCGTCGAGATCGGTGGGTCGACCAGTGGCGTCAAATCGGTTTTTTTATTACTTGGCGTCGAGACGCTGCCGCGTCTCTTGATAAAGCCGGTCTGACAAAAACAAAAGGTTTCGTTGCCAATCATCTTATTTTCAATTTACATAATAGTCGATAATCGCGTAACACATAAAATATGCAGCTTCAATCACACTTTCATGTTAACATTAAAAAGCACACAATCATTCACAATCTGGCCAGATGGCACAATAGTCCTAAGGCCTTTTCATTTTATAAAAAATGCTAAAATTCATTTTTCATGTTTTAATCATTTTTATGTTATGTCAAGCTGGAAAAATGTCAAAAGGTCTCGTTGTTGCTCGATCCGAGGCATAGAGCGACATGGAGTATCTGAAGTTTGGCTTACCATAGTATTTGACGCATTGAGCGCACTTGGGACGATAAACTTCGAGGCGTTGAACGACATAACCGAAGAAAGTCCTCGATGCAGGTGTGGCGTTCGAAGATTTCTTAGAGACGGCGGACTATCATCGTTCCATGTAGACTTAGATTGTGCAGCCGCAACAATCAAATATGGTGATGACCACAGTATGAAAAGAATGGCGAGGCATATGGAGGCGCTGTCAGGCTTGAGTCTGTGAGGTCCAGCCAAACATTAGGTGTTGTCCTAATAGAACACGATTACGCGACAATCACAGGTTCGCACCAATTTTATTCGTATGAACCTGTGATCAAATATACAGGTGTCGATTGCATCGCACGAATGTCAATTAGGCCGCCTATTTGATACCTGTATGTTTGATCATGGGTTCGTATGAACAAAATTCGCAAGAACTTGGGATGGTCGTGTAATGGCGTTCTATTTTACATGTTCTATTAGATGCCGTAGGGGAACTAGGATTGTATATCGTGTTGCACAAAGCTTTTATTTCTCATGATAGATTTTTCAGCGACGAATAATATTTTAGGCAAAATAATTATCAAGCTCTGCGTCAATAAATTCTACAGAGCCGAATGCATTTTCTACAAAAAAAACTTCACCGTCTATGATAAGATTCTGTTCAGAAAATTTTGAAGATATCTTCATAAAATGTTAATGGAACGAGGTTATGAACACACAAATTGGTAATGACGTATAGAAGCTAGGTTATGCTCTCAGGGCACACAAAAGCTACACATGCACGTCTGTCTGCGAATTTCTTCATTTTATATAAGCAAGTGAAAGAAATGAGCACATTATTGAATTTTTAAGTTACTCTGTATCTATTTGCGTATCGTCCTCGCTATTTCTCCGACGGTTTTCGCGCGAACGCCACGGCTAATATACGCGTGTTAGGATGAAAACATATAATCCACACCTAAATTTGAAACGACGTGAACCTTTGTTAAATAAATTTTTGGCTCTAATAAGAGCCGTTTGTTTTCTTTTTTCACATCCACGCTCGACTAATTGTGTTTGGTTACTGGAGCTGTCAAAGCGACTGTATTTTAGAATGTGTATATATATATATATATATATATATATATATATATACACATTGCAAGCAGGGTGTAGTTCGAGTCGTGCCGTTCGAGAAAGCGGTAGCGTTGCTGTGCCTGTTGCGCTAGAGTGTTAATCAATTCACAAAACGGCGTATGTGTTATGTTTACGACATGAGCCAACGACTTAATTTTATTCAATGAAAGACAATGGACAAGTGTGGAAGAATTTTTGGGGTAAAAAGTCGCCCGAAAATTCGGCCGTAAAATATGAGATCCCGAGATTGAGTGGACAAATCGAAAAATAGCCTGAACAAAATCGATAGGAAAAAATCACATTACATTGGTAAACTGTCATTAGATTTTCGATTTGTTGCTACGTTTTCGCGTGATATCGGAACAAAGTTAAAACGTCGTCTGCTAAAGCCCATCTTACTGTATAAAGAGTCGCGACGTGTTCGTCAGTCGGTCAGTGGCGTCGAGATCGGTGATGACGCTGAAGCTGGCAGACAGACCTAACAGACGCGCGCCGCCCGAACCCAGTACATTTTTATCGTGGCTGTATGCGCTCGGGTCGCAGCGTAGCGAGGCAGCATACGGCCTACCCCCACCACTTAGCCGCTCGTGAATGAGCCGCATATATCCGGCTGGCGGAAATAATGTTTTTTTTTGCTTAACAATAACCGTCACCGGGATGAATCATGAGTCGATCGTTTCGTCTATTCATATAGAATAAGCATGTAAATCGTCAAGTCGCAATTGTCATGCGTGTTGACGGCAGACGACTTTAAACAAAAATTTTGTTCGAGTACGGAGACCCGAATGGCGGATAACTTTTTTTATTCTTAATTAACAAAAGCCGTCAACGGGATGAAACATAGGGGAATCGATTCGGCGAAGTATGTAGAATAAGCACGTAAATAGAAAAAGTTGCTACTGTCATGCGTGATAGCAGCAGACGGCCTTTTTTGAGATTTTTTGTGCGAGTTAGGAGGAGCGATTCGCGAATAACAATTTTTTAATTAACTTAACAAAGTCGGCCACGGGATAAATCATAGGTCAATCGATTCGTCTCATTATAAACAATAAGCAGCTGAATTTAAAAAGTAGCTGCTGTCATGCAGGTTGGCAGCAGACGGCCTTTTTTGAGATTTTTCGTGCGAGTAAGGAGGCGCGATTCGCGAATAACAATTTTTTAATTAACGTAACAAAGTCGGCCACGGGATAAATCATAGGTCAATCGATTCGTCTCATTATAAACAATAAGCAGCTGAATTTAAAAAGTAGCTGCTGTCATGCAGGTTGGCAGCAGACGGCCTTTTTTGAGATTTTTCGTGCGAGTAAGGAGGCGCGATTCGCGAATAACAATTTTTCAATTAACTTAACAAAGTCGCCCACGGGATAAATCATAGGTCAATCGATTCGTCTCATTATAAACAATAAGTAGCTGAATTTAAAAAGTAGCTGCTGTCATGCAGGTTGGCAGCAGACGGCCTTTTTGAGATTTTTCGTGCGAGTAAGGAGGCGCGATTCGCGAATAACAATTTTTTAATTAACTTAACAAAGTCGGCCACGGGATAAATCATAGGTCAATCGATTCGTCTCATTACAAACAATAAGCAGCTGAATTTAAAAAGTAGCTGCTGTCATGCAGGTTGGCAGCAGACGGCCTTTTTTGAGATTTTTCGTGCGAGTAAGGAGGCGCGATTCGGGGAATAACAATTTTTTAATTAACTTGACACAGTCGGCCACGGGATGAATCATAGGTCAATCGATTCGTCTCATTATAAACAATAAGCAGCTGAATTTAAAAAGTAGCTGCTGTCATGCAGGTTGGCAGCAGACGACCTTTCGTGAATCTAATCGTGCGGCCAGCACGACTCTTTTCGCGAAAAACAATTTATTTTTGTTAATGAACAAATGCCGTCACCGGGATGAAACATAGGGGGATCGATTCGGCGAAGTATATAGAATAAGCACGTAAATAGAAAAAGTGGCTATTGTCATGCGTGTTAGCAGCAGACGGCCTTTTTTGAGATTTTTCGTGCGAGCAAAGAGGCGCGATTCGCGAATAACAATTTTTTAATTAACTTAACAAAGTCAGCCACGGGATAAATCATAGGTCAATCGATTCCTCTCATTATAAACAATAAGCAGCTGAATTTAAAAAGTAGCTGCTGTCATGCAGGTTGGCAGCAGACAGCCTTTTTTGAGATTTTTCGTGCGAGTAAGGAGGCGCGATTCGCGAATAACAATTTTTTAATTAAATTAACAAAATCGGCCACGGGATAAATCATAGGTCAATCGATTCGTCTCATAATAAACAATAAGCAGCTGAATTTAAAAAGTAGCTGCTGTCATGCAGGTTAGCAGCAGACGGCCTTTGTTGAGATTTTTCGTGCGAGTAGGAAGGCGCGTTTCGCGAATAACAATTTTTTAATTAACTTAACAAAGTCGGCCATGTCACGGATTGTCCGTGCTCGGAAATAAGGGCGCCACCGTCCGGTCCGCGCTAGTCAGAAGATCTATGAAAACCGCCAGTAGCAGCCAACATGGCTTATAAGCAGGACACGGCACGTATTAATAAATGAGCTCATTCACACTGCAGTACCGTCCCTTTATTTCATCATTTAACCTACACATGGCGCAGTCGGTCGGAGTGCAGTGAACGATTAATCGTGTGAATCAGACTTTTTCTTTGGATAGAAATACACGACCTTATAGCATCCGGTTCGATATGCAAGAACACGAGTTAAAAAAAAACGCGCTGAGTGAAATCCGTTTACATCCGAGTCTATGGATCGTAAGCAACCTCGATTGCAGGAAAATAAACTATCTCCGCCTAGTAGTGAGAAAATAAGACCAATCGATTTGGAACCAGGAGGGCACAGTACCGATTTTGAAGAAAGTTTTGTCGATGCTGAAGATAGTGCTGATAGTACAACCACTGAAATAAAAGACGCCGACATAATGGAAGCAGCTTTAGCCCCCCCTCCTCCGATGTTGTTTGATGGCAACATAGCGGAGAATTGGAAGAAGTGGAAGCAGACATTTAATCTATATTTGATTGCTTCGGGTTTAAATACGAAACCAGCGGATAGACAAGTTGCAGTTTTATTACACGTGATCGGCGAGGCAGCATTGGAAAAGTATAATACATTTGGACTCACTGAGGCTGATGGTAAAATTCTTGCCAAAGTATTGGAAGCTTTCGAAAATTATTGTACTCCGAAGGCAAATGAGAGTGTTGACAGACACATTTTTTTTGCTCGAACACAACAACAGGGCGAAACGTTTGATCTGTTTTTGACGGATCTTAAAAAACTCAGTTCGCCGTGCGGTTTTGGCGATCTGTGGGATGGATTGATTACAGATAGAATCTCTCAACACGTTCAGAGGAAGCCTTGTTCGAGATGCGGGAGAAGTCATGAGATGTATCGATGCCCTGCTTATCGGAAGACGTGTGTAATATGTCAACAGATGAATCACTTTGCTGCTATGTGCCCTAATAAGAACGTAAACACTGTAGACGTACATGAACTGAATGACTCTATGAACAGTGATAATGACGATGTTTTCTTTGTTGGTAGCCTCGAGAGTGAGCCAAATATTATAACTGATTGGTATGAATCACTCCGAGTGACAGGCTTGGTAATTTTTCCAGTAAAACTCGATTCTGGCGCGCATTGTAATCTTTTACCGGTAGCGATTTTTAAACAGCTTAATCTCCCGGATAGGAATCTTCAAAAATCGCGTGCTGTACTGAAAGGCTACGGTGGTGGTTCTATCAAAACAATAGGCAAATCCAAATTGGAGTGTCAGATTTTGAAAAAGGAAAAAGCTGAAATTGAATTTCAAGTAGTTGACGAGCAAGCCCCATCAGCTCTCGGATTACCGACATTGATAAGACTGAATTTAATTAAGATAATTCATTCTATTGAGAAAGAAATTTTGTGAATCTCGAAAATTTGAAACAAAGCGGTCTATTCAAGGGGAATGGGAATATCTCCGATTATGAGTACGACATTAAGCTGAAGGTTGACGCAATACCGAGAATTGAACCGTGCAGGCGCGTTGCTGTTAATCTCATTGAGCCTTTGAAAGAAGAACTCCAGAGAATGGTCAAGTCGAAAGTAATAAAGAAAGTTGATGAACCGACCGAGTGGGTTAACTCGCTCGTAGTTGTCAAGAAAAAAGATGGTAGTCTGCGCGTGTGCCTCGATCCACACAATTTAAACAAAGCTATCCAACGAGAGCATTATTATATTCCAAGGTTTGAGGATTTGTGTTCCAAAATGTCGGATGCTAAAGTTTTTAGTACTTTGGATGCAGATCATGCTTTTTGGCAGATCAAACTCTCTGAGGAAAGTTCGATTTATACAACTTTCAACACGCCTTTCGGCAGGTATAAGTTTTTGCGTATGCCATACGGCATTTGTTCCGTTCCGGAAGTGTTTCATCGATGCTTCCATGAGATATTTCAGGATATGGACGGCGTCGAGATATACATAGACGATATCTTGGTTTGGGGAAAAGATGAGCAAGAACATTGTGAACGACTTGAGCGTGTTCTAAAAAGAGCGCTTGATAGAAACGTTAGATTTAACTTGCAAAAGTGTAAAATCGGAGTAAGTGAGGTGAGATACATGGGACACAGATTCTCGGACAAAGGCATCGAACCGGACGATAATAAAATAAAAGCCATAACTGAGATGGAGAGTCCAAAAAATGTTAAGCAGCTAGAAACGTTCTTGGGAATGATCACTTATCTTGGTAGATTTATTCCAAATCTGGCTCAAGAAACCGTAGCATTGAGAAATCTGACGAAGAAAAACGCGGTATGGCTCTGGGATCGCAACACCGAGAAAGCATTAGCAGATCTAAAAAAAATATTATTAGGAGTACAACTTTGCAGTGACCGTTTTACTTAGAGAGCCACTGCGGCCGAAGTAGTGGCCCTAGCTCAATAAAAAAAAGTGGCATTTTAAACTAGAGGCTCTGCCAATGTAAACAATTTAAAAAAGCTAACGGATACGTGTATGCATTATAAAGTTATAGGCACTCAAACATGGCAACCTACGAACCGAATTCTCAGCATTTGCGGGAGGTTATGATTTACTTCTTCAACATCAAGAAATCTGCGGCTGAGGCCCACCGTTTGCTTGTAGATGCTTACGGGGAGGATTCTATTAGTGAGAAAACGTATCGGCGGTGGTTTCAACGCTTCAAAAATGGAGATTTTGAGGTCGAGAACAAGCATGGTGGCGGAAGGCAGAAAGTTTTTGAAGACGCAGAATTGGAGACCTTGCTGGACCAGGATTCGTGCCAAACTCAAGAGGAACTCGCCGAGACGTTAGGAGTAACCCAGCAAGCAGTTTCAAAACGTCTCCGGGATATGGGTATGGTCCAAAAGCAAGGAAACTGGGTCCCGCCTGAGTTGAAGCCGAAAGACATTGAGCGCCGATTTTTCACCTGTGAACAACGGCTCCAAAGACAACAAAGGAAGGGATTTTTGCACCGGATTGTGACTGGAGATGAAAAGTGGGTTCACTACGATAATCCTAAACGCCGAAAACCATGGGGACTGCCTGGTCATATTCCGTCATCGACGCCCAAACCGAATATTCACGGATCCAAAGTGATGCTGTGTATCTGGTGGGACCAGCTGGGCGTTGTGTACTATGAGCTGCTCAAACCATCCGAAACCATCACAGGGGAACTCTACCGACGTCAGTTGATGCGCTTGAGTAAGGCACTCAAAGAGAAACGGCCACAATTCAACGAAAGACATGACAAGGTGATACTGCAGCATGACAATGCCCGACCCCATGTTGCAAATGTCGTGAAAAAGTACTTGGAAACGCTGAAATGGGAGGTTTTATCCCACCCGCCGTACTCTCCAGACATTGCCCCTTCCGACTATCACTTGTTCCGGTCAATGGCACACGATTTGGCTGACCAGCACTTCGGTACTTACGAAGAAGTCAAAAATTGGGTCGATTCCTGGATTGCCTCCAAGGACCAAGACTTTTATCGACGCGGGATTCGAATGCTACCTGAAAGATGGGCCGAGGTCGTAGCTAGCGACGGGCAGTACTTTGATTAAAAAATATGTAGCCACTTTTTTTATAATAAAGCCTTAAACTTTTGAAAAAAAACGGTCACTGCAAAGTTGTACTCCTTATAATTACTAGTCCGGTGCTGCAATATTTTGATATTAAAAAGCCAGTAACGCTGAGTGTTGATGCTTCCCAAGAACGTCTCGGCGCGGTAATACTACAGAATAATCTACCAATAGAATACGCGTCGAAATCGCTAACGCACACTGAAAAAGGTTATGCTCAGATTGAAAAAGAGGCACTCGCGATTGCTTTTGCTTGCGAAAGATTTCACCATTACATTTTCGGTAAAGAAGTTATTGTCGAAAGTGATCATAAGCCTCTTGAGGCAATTTTTAAAAAATCTCTGAACCAATGTCCTGCGAGACTACAAAGGATTCGATTGAGACTGCAACCGTACGCCATTTCTGTGATGTACAAGCCCGGCAAGGAACTTTATCTAGCTGATGCTCTCTCGAGCATTTTTAATCGATAAATCGAGTACTATTGATGAGGATATTGAGGCTCAAGTCTGTATGGTGGTTGAAAGTCTCCCCATGTCAGATGAAAAGTACGTAGAGTTTCAAGCAGAAACAGGTCGAGACGAAGAGATGCAAATGCTGATAACGCTTATTGAACGGGGTTGGCCTATGGATAAACGGTCCTTACCTGAAGCGATCAAGCCGTATTTTACGTTTCGAGACGAGCTCGGCGTGATGAAAGGATTAATTTTCAAAGGTAATGTTATCATAGTGCCAAAGGAGCTGAGAAAAACCATGTTAGAGAAAGTTCACTATAATCATCTCGGTATTGAAAAATGCAAAAGTCGGGCGAGAGAGATTTTCTTTTGGCCGGGTATGTCTAAGCAGATTGAGGATGTCGTGCAAAACTGTGAGGCATGTCTGCGTTTTCAAAGGTCAAATAAAAAAGAGACATATGTTGCGCGCGAGATACCACAAGGTCCTTGGCAAATAATTGCTGTCTATCTCTTTCACTACAATGGTGGTGAATATCTCTTAGCAGTCGATTATTTCAGCAAATATATTGAGATCGCGAAACTATACTGCACTACAAGTAATACGGTCATCAAAGCTCTTAAAACTATCTTTTCGCGACATGGAATCCCTTGTCTGGTGTACTCGGACAATGGGCCTCAATTTAGTAGTCATTATTTTCGGAAATTTTCTCAAACATGGAATTTCAATCATCGGACTTCGAGTCCAAGATATCCGCAATCGAACGGTTTAGCCGAACGATATGTCGGTATTATCAAACAGATTCTGAAAAAATGTGATTATGATGGGAAAGATACTGACTTAGCTCTATTAGAGTATCGCAATACACCGATCACTGCGGAGATAGGTTCTCCTTCAGAACTAATGTTCGGAAAGAAAGTCAGGGGATTATTGTCAGATCTGCGAAAATCTAGTCTAAGAGAGAATGACGAGGCAATTCGAGAGCTTCTAAAGCAACGACAAAATAATTATAGATTGGAGTATAACAAATCGGCGAAGGATCTTAGACCGTTAAAAATAAACGAACGAGTGTTCATTAAAAAAATACAAGTAAAAAATGAACCCTTGGAGCCTGCGAAAATCAAGGCTATCTGTGACAGGCCGAAGTCGTATAAGGTGGAGCTTGCGGACGGGTCAAGTCTGGAGCGAAATCGAAAACATATTATGAAAGGTTCACCAGCTATTTCGTTCATATTCGTGCATATTATGAAAGGTTCACCAACGATTCGAGTGCGGAAATTCAACAAAATATTGATTTCGATAACTCCGGTAGCGAAGTAAATCCAAGTGATGGTTCGAGCGAACTCGATCTCAACAAGGACGCGAATAAACAGTCGTCGCAAGAGCGAGGAGTTGCTACGCCAACTCCAGAAACTCGAACGCGTTCTTTAAGAATTGTAAAACGTCCGGCATATTTGGATGATTATGTGGATAAGTGAACAATCTTTGTTATTGTCTTCGATACGTATATAAAAAAAATGTAAAATGCGACGTTCAACGTGTAAAAGTATTGTCTTATTCTTGCTCAAAGATTGTGATCATACGTGTTGAGCATCTGTGATTTATTTATGTGATGGTTGACAATGTAAATGTATGCTTCTTACTAAAAGAAGGGAGATGTCACGGATTGTCCATGCTCGGAAATAAGGGCGCCACCGTCCGGTCCGCGCTAGTCAGAAGATCTATGAAAACCGCCAGTAGCAGCCAAGATGGCTTATAAGCAGGACACGGCACGTATTAATAAATGAGCTCATTCACACTGCAGTACCGTCCCTTTGTTTCATCATTTAACCTACACGACACAGTCGTGACAGGCCACGGGATAAATCATAGGTCAATCGATTCGTCTCATTATAAACAATAAGCAGCTGAATTTCAAACGTAGCTGCTGTCATGCAGGTTGGCAGCAGACGGCCTTGTTTGAGATTTTTCATGCAAGTAAGGAGGCGCGATTCGCGAATAACAATCTTTTAATTAACTTAACAAAGTCGGCCACGGGATAAATCATAGATCAATCGATTCGTCTCATTATAAGCAATAAGCAGCTGAATTTAAAAAGTAACTGCTGTCATGCAGGTTGGCAGCAGACGGCCTTTTTGAGATTTTTCGTGCGAGAAAGGAGGCGCGATTCGCGAATAACAATTTTTTAATTAACTTAACAAAGTCGGCCACGGGATAAATCATAGGTCAATCGATTCGTCTCATTATAAACAATAAGCAGCTGAATTGAAAAAGTCGCTGCTGTCATGCAGGTTGGCAGCAGACGACCTTTTGTGAATTTAATCATGCGGCCAGCACGACTCTTCGTGAAAAACAATTTATTTTTGTTAATGAACGAATGCCGTCACCGGGATGAAACATAGGGGGATCGATCTGGCGAAGTATATAGAATAAGCACGTAAATAGAAAAAGTGGTTATTGTCATGCGTGTTAGCAACAGACGGCCTTTTTTGAGATTTTTCGTGCGAGTAAGGAGGCGCGATTCGCGAATAACAATTTTTTAATTAACTTAACAAAGTCGGCCACGGGATAAATCATAGGTCAATCGATTCGTCTCATTACAAACAATAAGCAGCTGCATTTAAAAAGTAGCTGCTGTCATGCAGGTTGGCAGCAGACGACCTTTTGTGAATTTAATCGTGCGGCGAGCACGACTCTTTTCGCGAAAAAGAATTTATTTTTGTTAATGAACAAATGCCGTCACCGGGATGAAACATAGGGGGATCGATTCGGTGAAGTATATAGAATAAGCACGTAAATAAAATAGTCGCTAGTGTCATGCGTGTTAGCAGCAGACGGCCTTTTTTGAGATTTTTTGTGCGAGTAAGTAGGCGCGATTCGCGAATAACAATTTTTTAATTAACTCAACAAAGTCGGCCACGGGATAAATCATAGGTCAATCGATTCGTCTCATTATAAACAATAAGCAGCTGAATTAAAAAAGTAGCTGCTGTCATGCAGGTCGGTAGAAGACGGCCTTTTATAAGTTCTATTGTAGGAGCAGCGCGTCTCGTCTGACGGATAATTTTTTTTTCTTGTTAACTAACAAGAGCCGTCACCGAGATAAGTCAGAGGTTGATCGATTCGTCTCAGCATAAAGAATTAAGCATCAAAATCGAGAAGTCGCTATTGTCATGCGTACGCACAGCAGACGGCCTTCAATGAATTTTATCCTGAGGGTAGCGAGATCCGCTTCGCGAATAACATTTTTATCTGTTAATTACCAAAAGTCGTCACCGCCACAAATCATAGGTCAATCGATTTGTTTCGGCCCAACGAATTGAGCCCATAAATCGAGAAGTCGCTATTGTCGTGCGTGCTCACAGCAGACAGCCTTAAATGATTTTCATCATGCGGGTAAAGGGCGGCTTCGCGAATAACAATTTTTTGTTGCTGTTTAACAAAAATCGTCACAGAGATAGTTCTATCGATTCATCTCGGCATACCGAATGAAGCATAAAAATCTAGATCTCGGTATCGTCATTCGTATTGACAGCTGACAAACTTGAGAAAATTATAGCACGTGTATAAAATACGTAGTAAGTTTCAATGCTAGAAACGCATCGGTTTGGCATATATAGTTATTTGTCCTAAAGAATTAGCGTTGTGGCAAGCGTAGAAGTTGCACCGACTGGTCAGAAAGAACGGCGCGCTGTTCGCTGACAATGTAATCCGTCTACGAGAGCACTGCGTTTTTTTCGATCAACCGTGCCATCCATCGATCGATATAGAGGCGTGAGTATTACCGTGAGGATTTAACATTAATATATCTATAGGCGGATCAAGGACCTGACGCGCGACGCCGTCAAGGCGCGAGCCAAAGGTGATTAACCGTAAGTCGCACAACACACGAAACGGCATGTATTTTGGCAGATTGAAAGGCTTATTTTCAAACGATCGATATTGCGGTGAAAATAAAAAACCAGCCGCCGTACCGCGGATAAGAAACTGCGTTTGTCTACCCGTTTCCTCTGCATGTCACCGGAGTGGACTAAGAGAAGACTTCGTGGCTGGGTTTTTATCGATTAACGGTGAGGTACATCGATATAAGGGCGCGTCTTTCAACGTAAGCGTTTAACATTAATACATTTCCGGTCGTCCGACCATAAATGTATTAATGTTCACCTACTGCACGTAGTCTTCAGACTTTGAACTAGGCTTATAAACTGTACCCGAGCGTCAGAAACGACTGTTGCATTTAACGAAAACGCTCGAGATGGAAAAAATTTCGTCCGTTGAGTTTTTTTCACGTGCAAGTACACCGCATATCTATCTATACCGTATAGACAGATTATAATATAGACAATGTTCGTATTCAATGGTGGGGTTAGCGTCATAAGAGAAACAAGAGTTTCTGTCAATCGTGAAGAAGTCGTCGTACCCGCCGTATTTGTAACCTGCTGCGCGTTTTCATCGTAAAGCGACGTAACTCTCTTGTGCGAACGTTTCGTAAAAACGTAGTTTCCTTTCATGCTTATATTGATGGAACAACCATTTTCGTATTCTATAATCAGTGTAGAGCGTGTCATATTGTTAGAAAGTATGTTTCAGTGCATTAGTGTGTTGTTGTCGGAAGGGTTGAGTGAAAGGATTACCTACAGCGTTGATAAGTTAGCACCATTTCCGGCTAATCAATAATTTCTCGTATCGAGACTATCATCCTTAATTTATTTCATTTCAATTATTCGGAAGAGTATGAGTTTTTAATTAAGTACACCAGTACCACTTCCTTTGAAGAAAGTGATTTTATTTTAAACAGGTATTTTAGATAAATTTTTATACATCAAATATGATTAAGAAAAAATATAATCCAATTACTCAAAATGCACCTTTTTTAATTTCCTGCTCAAGATGAAGCACGTTCCACTAAGGACGAATACAACTAATGCCCTTATTGGAATCGTTTTAATTAGTTCTGTATCCTATAATAAATCGTGAATATACATTTTCGGACGGGCGGAAATTTGATAAATTCGAAAAGATATTACTGCATGTGTCTAGCATAAAGCATGCATATTCGTAAGATGAAAACTCTATGTACGAAATAACGATAAATAAGGAATATGGCGCGCGATCTTTCAGCAATCGGAAAAATACTTGCGCAATTGTATCCCAACCGCGATTTTGATAGCTTTGTTAACGATCTGAAATTTACATCTGTCGATATCCATCGTAGCGTATGGTCTGAAATATGTAAAAAAATATTACCACACCGAGATGAAAGAACTTTGAGAAAAAAACATTCGCCGATGCTACGATACTTTCCGCAAAAAATTCGCAGAAACAAAATTAGCTTATACAAATGGATTAATCCGAGGTGGAGCACATGCCAATTCCGATGTCGTTATAACTAATGTGAATAGTAACGAGATTGGAGAATCTGGAATTGCCGGAAGCTTGCATAGAGAAGATAATAAACCCTTCTCTTGTGAATCCAGTGAGACCATTATCTACCCGGAAGAATTGATTACTGTCTCAGAATTAGAAGTTTCAAGAAATAGAGTCTCCGACCAATCAATTGACAGTTTCGCTTGTGTCGATCTTGTATACAAAAACGCGGACTTTAATGAAAACTATTTGGCACCAATATCTGTAGATGCTTTCGAAAAAAAAACCCACTCGACGAAGTCAATTCCGCGACAGAACGTTTACATTCAAATAAAATCGACGAACATGACAACTATCCTAAATGGATTCAGGACGAACGTGTAATTATACCAACAGATTTTTGGCAAAAATATTGGACATTCGATCAAACCCTCCGTAACGGCTGGGCAGACGCTTTCTTACAGATAGTAAAGACCGTTGAGACGTACAGCTGTTGCGTTTTCAAAGTTAATTATCACCGTTGTTACGCAGACGATAAAAGAAGAAAAATATATTTTTATGCATCGATGCGATGCAAAAATTCTATGTGCACTGCTTTCACTTTCGAAGCCGAAGAAAAAATAAAATTCCCCTTCAAAGATGTTAATATTAAAGTATTTCGGCATAAAACGATCAAACATGATAAAAATGACATACATCGCAGGTTTATAAGAGGTGAAGCGAGAGAAAAGTACAAGCATGAATTACAGATAAACAAACCCAGCGTTGTTAGAACGCTCAAGATACAACAAATTCCTATTCATATTTTGGAGTCCGGTAATCGCGATGACGCACCGAGTAGTGTAATTTTACAAAAAATATCTTCTGAAATTGAAACAAATCACGATCTAGATTCGAATCCGATTGTACACATGTCGAAACTTGCACAGTTGTATCGAGAAAAGAGGAAAGGGCGGATTGTCTCAGGTTATATTCAAGACAAATTTTCGAGCATGGCTTTTACAGAAAACCAAATCTTGTATCTATTATCATTAGCAACAAGAAAAGATGTATTTTGTTACTTAGATGCCACTGGTTCCATCGTCGCGAAATTGCCAGATTCCCAAAAACGTATTCTTTGCTATGCGCTGGTTCTTCCGGGATGTAAAGAATATGGTTCACTGCCTGTTGCTGAATTTCTCTCTGATACGCACACAGTACCACAGATTACATATTTCTTATTTACTTTCAATCACGCTATAAAGCAATACACAACTCGAAAAGTTGCAATAAAAAAAATAGAGACCGATTTTAGCTTGGCGCTAATTGCATCTGTGCTAAAAGCTTTTAATGACATGACAATTTCTGTATATTTGAACTTGGCGAACAATGTTTTAAACAGAAATGACAGCAAACTACCAGAAATTACAATAGTTCACATATGCTCCTCTCATACATTGAAAACGGTGTTAAGAAAGTGCAACGCATTGTTCCGGGAGAAGCGCCGCTTAAAGGTTGTGGCACAATTAATAACAAAAAATAGGTGTAGGTGTAAAATAGTAGGTGACCTTGCCGACATTGAAGTAAAAAATGATATTGAGTATTACGATATAGACTCTAGTGGGCGCAAACGATCACCTTTTTTCAAATTTTTCGAGTCGTTATACACCTCAACAATGACATAAATTTCAGAATATACTGCAACACAGCTAAAATAAAAAAAAAATAATTTTAACTGAAAACTATTATCATTCCGGCGAATTTGTTAATTACATGTTAACGCATATACTTCCATACTTCCCCCTCTGGTCGGCGATTGTTTTATCAAAACTAAATCTACTGCGGGATAGTAATGCAACAGTGGAACATTATTTCAAAGTCGTAAAAACGAACGTTTGTCGGCAAACGCTCAATATTCCCGCTCCGCGATTCTTTCGAAAAATGGAAAAGATGATCGATGGTTGGTTGCTTGAACGAAAATACACACTAAAAACTAGTAGACAATTAGAAAAACGAAAAAAAAAAATGTATTCGCGAAGCATCCAACGACGATGAGAATCTAGCCTTTGAAGTTTGGAAACCCGAAAAAGTAAAAAGAAAAAACCAAAATATATATTTTCCATCAAACAAACATCCAACGATCACAAATCGTTCTCAAAATTCAAATCAGAACACCAAAAAAAAACTTTCTTGCATCCAATAAAACAGCCTCTTCATATGAACCCTCACAACCTCTGCAAACGGACTCGTTGGACGCCAAAAGGTCGATCGTTACGAAGACGCAACGAACCCAATCCCCAGACAGTAACAAAACCAACGATACAACGGATTATTTATCGTTTGATGGTGACGCTTGAAAGAAATAACACATTTGATGCCTTGTTAAATTCCCATGATACAATACCGGATATTAAAAACATATTCAAACTAATTCCATTAACAAGAGATCCACCCCTATCATTCGAATCAACAGCCGACTTTATAGCATCAACAAAAGTTCTGATAGAGGCAACAAAGAGTCAATAGGTTTTGGTGATTTTATACAATGTGAAAAATGGGGTATCTGGTTTTTCAGTTAGACACACAGCTGACATCGTACTAATGTAGAAATGTAAATAAGTGGATATCTTTAAAGCATGTGTTAAAGATGTACGCGTGTAAATATGTACAAAAATGTACAAATGTAAATAAATAGATATCCGGATAGGGATAAAAGATATGATGAAGTTTAAGTAAACGGACATAGAAAATAAGACTATTAGGAAGAAAATCATGACTTATTGAATCGGATATGTAGAAATTAAGACTGCTAAAATTTGTTGTAACATGATTATTTAGGGCTTTGTGTGAATTGGTGACAAAATAACTTTGTACATTGTAAGCTTAAGAAAGGTTACAATCTACAACGTAACGACGTGACGGCTTGCCGTCAGAGATGGCAACAAGATATTTTCAACCGATTCTGCTCGCGGATCGGAACTTATCCGCAGCTACATGGATAATTGAATTGACGTTGTTCGAGTGCATGACAAATGTACACGCATAACAATACATACTTGTCACTTTTGATAATTAATCTCTACCACAAAAATCATCGACCGACCAACGATTCGGTCATGTAACGTATTTAAAAAGAAAATCGAATTAACAAAATTCCAATGCGGGCGGAGCCTGTCGGCAGTAAAATATATCAATGTTTGAGTTTACTGTCAACGCACATTACGGGAAGTATGTCGCAATTGACACAGCTTAATCTGAGTATGAATGAATCGAGGATATATGGCGGTGACGGCATTTGTTAATCAACATAAGGCTGTCTGTTGTCGACACTCATGACAATAGCGACTTGTCGATTTTTATGCCTAGTTCGTAATACCGAGACGAATCGATCCATCTATGATTTCTCCAGGTGACGGCTTTTGTTAGTTAACAAAAAAAAAGTTATCCGCGAAGCGGATCTCTACCCGCATGATAAAAATCATGTAAGTCTTTGTACTGTGAGCACGCATGACAATAGCGACTTGGCGATTTTTATGCTTAGTTCGTTAGGCCCAGACGAATCGATCCATCTATTATTTCTCCTGGTGACGGCTTTTGTTAGTTAACAAAAAAACATAGTCACCGCGAAGCGGACCTCTACCCGCATGATAAAAATAATGTGTCTATGTGCTGTTAGCACGCACGACAAGAGCGTGCCTCCTTACTCGCACGAAAAATCTCAAAAAGGCCGTCTGCTGCCAACCTGCATGACAGCAGCTACTTTTTAAATTCAGCTGCTTATTGTTTATAATGAGACGAATCGATTGACCTATGATGTATCCCGTGGCCGACTTTGTTAATTAAAAAAATGTTGTTCGAGAATCGCGCCTCCTTACTCGCACGAAAAATCTCAAAAAGGCCGTCTGCTGCCAACCAGTATGGCAGCATCTACTTCTTAAATTAAGCTGCTTATTGTTTATAATGAGACGAATCGAATGACCTATGATTTATCCCGTGGGCGACTTTGTTAAGTTAATTAAAAAGTTGTTATTCGCGTATCGCGCCTCCTTACTCGCACGAAAAATCTCAAAAAAGGCCGTCTGTTGCTAACACGCATGACAATAACCACTTTTTCTATTTACGTGCTTATTCTATATACTTCGCCAGATCGATCCCCCTATGTTTCATCCCGGTGACGGCATTCGTTCATTAACAAAAATAAATCGTTTTTCGCGAAGAGTCGTGCTGGCCGCATGATTAAATTCACAAAAGGTCGTCTGCTGCCAACCTGCATGACAGCAGCGACTTTTTCAATTCAGCTGCTTATTGTTTATAATGAGACGAATCGATTGACCTATGATTTATCCCGTGGCCGACTTTGTTAAGATAATTAAAAAATTGTTATTCGCGAATCGCGCCTCCTTACTCGCATGAAAAATCACAAACAAGGCCGTCTGCTGCCAACCTGCATGACAGCAGCTACTTTTTAAATTCAGCTGCTTATTGCTTATAATGAGACGAATCAATTGACCTATGATTTTTCCCGTGGCCGACTTTGTTAAGTTAATTAAAAAATTGTTATTCGCGAATCGCGCCTCCTTACTCGCACGAAGAATCTCAAAAAGGCCGTCTGCTGCTAACACGCATGACAATAGCCACTTTTTCTATTTACGTGCTTATTCTATATATTTCGCCGAATCGATCCCCCTATGTTTCATCCCGGTGACGGCATTTGTTCATTAACAAAAATAAATTGTTTTTCGCGAAAAGAGTCGTGCTGGCCGCACGATTGAATTCACAAAAGGTCGTCTGCTGCCAACCTGCATGACAGCAGCTACTTTTTAAATTCAGCTGCTTATTGTTTATAATGAGACGAATCTATTGACCTATGATTTATCCTGTCGCCGACTTTGTTAAGTTAATTAAAAAATTGTGATTCGCGAATCGCGCCTCCTTTCTCGCACGAAAAATCTCAAAAAAGGCCGTCTCCTGCCAACCTGCATGATAGCAGCTACTTTTTAAGTTCAGCTGCTTATTGTTTATAATGAGACGAATCGATTGATCTATGATTTATCCCGTGGCCGACTTTGTTAAGTTAATTAAAAGATTGTTATTCGCGAATCGCGCCTCCTTACTCGCATGAAAAATCACAAACAAGGCCGTCTGCTGCCAACCTGCATGACAGCAGCTACTTTTTAAATTCAGCTGCTTATTGCTTATAATGAGACGAATCAATTGACCTATGATTTTTCCCGTGGCCGACTTTGTTAAGTTAATTAAAAAATTGTTATTCGCGAATCGCGCCTCCTTACTCGCACGAAGAATCTCAAAAAGGCCGTCTGCTGCTAACACGCATGACAATAGCCACTTTTTCTATTTACGTGCTTATTCTATATACTTCGCCGAATCGATCCCCCTATGTTTCATCCCGGTGACGGCATTTGTTCATTAACAAAAATAAATTGTTTTTCGCGAAAAGAGTCGTGCTGGCCGCACGATTGAATTCACAAAAGGTCGTCTGCTGCCAACCTGCATGACAGCAGCTACTTTTTAAATTCAGCTGCTTATTGTTTATAATGAGACGAATCTATTGACCTATGATTTATCCTGTCGCCGACTTTGTTAAGTTAATTAAAAAATTGTGATTCGCGAATCGCGCCTCCTTTCTCGCACGAAAAATCTCAAAAAAGGCCGTCTCCTGCCAACCTGCATGATAGCAGCTACTTTTTAAGTTCAGCTGCTTATTGTTTATAATGAGACGAATCGATTGATCTATGATTTATCCCGTGGCCGACTTTGTTAAGTTAATTACAAAATTGTTATTCCCGAATCGTGCCTCCTTACTCGCACGAAAAATCTCCAACAAGGCCGCCCGAGTCGAAATTTTCGAGCCGCGTTCAACCCACAAAATGTAGGCGAGCAGAAATCGGCGTGAGCGGGTTATTGGGTATCTAAAGGAGGGTACAATGTTTGAAAGTACCATGCGTTAGAGCCTCCGATGAACCTCCGATATGGCAGAAAGTAGACTTTTTGACTCAAAGGAGGTCAGGGAGGGTCACAATTGAACCTACGGAACCTCAGGTGGGCCTACTTCGAGCGCTCCCGCAGAACCTACTGCCCCCCCTTTCGGCCTACTGTACACGGCTAAACAAAAAAATTACTTTATATAGAATCTATTTAAATAAAATAGGTTTTTTCCCTTGTCTCCCAGCCTACGACGATCATATTTCTTTCAAATATATTTATATATGTTAATGAAGATGAGATTCAAATTAATCTTCATTTGCTTACAATGTACACTGTAAAGCTTAGTGTACTATATGCAAAAAATATTTCATAAATCGAAAATAAAATGAACGCATTATTTGAGAGCTTTACTACAAGGATTTTTCATCGTAATTCGTCATTCCCTGGCCTTTGGAAAAGGTTTTTTTTCGAAGAAAATATTTGCCCTATATGCGATTTGAACCTAGTCCTACCTACTCATAACTACGCGCCGCTGCCCCTATGCTACCGAGTGCTTATAACATTTTGGTCGCTGATATGGCATAAGAGACCAAATGAATACCTAGAACTATTTGTTGTATCACATAAGCTATAGATTTTTCAAACACACAGACACACACACACACACACACGCGCGCGCGCGCGCGTGTGTGTGTGTGTGTGTGTATGTATATGTTTATTTATAGAAAATCAATCTCTTTAATATCGTCCAATAACTACATATTTTATTTGATTCTAATAAATCTGTGATTCGGTTTCATCAGTTTAACATTTTCATCTGTTCAAAAAAACAATTTAGTCAAGTTCACTGAATGGATCTAGTTATTTTTTTAAATTTACCTTAAATAAAATATTTGTAGAGTTAAGCATTTTTCTATTTGATTGAACTAATGGTCCATCTTTATTTTAACACTCATATCAAAGGGGCGGGTGGTAGTGAATTCCTCTCTCTCCACCTTCACTACCCCCCGCCCCCTTGATATGAGTGTTGCAATAAAGATGGACCATTAGTTCAATCAAATAGAAAAATGCTTAACTCTACAAATATTCTATTTAAGGTAAATTTTAAAAAAATAACTAGATCCATTCAGTGAACTTGACTAAATTGTTTTTTTGAACAGATGAAAATGTTAAACTGATGAAACCGAATCACAGATTTATTAGGATCAAATAAAATATGTAGTTATTGGACGGTATTAAATAGATTGATTTTCTATAAATAAACATTTTTAAAATCAATCATTTTAATAATGGAATGCAATAGGAAAAATTGGGTTCTATGAAAAATCTAGTTAATACAAATTAAAAAAAAATCAAATAGACGCGGTTAGTTAATATCATAATATTTAGCGGGAAAAAATAAAAATATGCTTCATACATACACGTGGAAATATTTTTTTAATTTTCGACGTGCTAAAAATGAAAACAAGGAAAAATCAAACATCTTATTTGAAATCGACGGTAATCGGCCGTCGCCATTTATCAACTCATTATTGAATAAACAAAAAAAACAAAACGAACAAAAACAAAAAGAAAAAATCGAATGAGGTTGAATTCTAAACCGACAATTTCAATCCTTCAGAACATGAAATAGACTATAATTAACACCCTATCGTTCCATATAGAAATCAACATTATATGTTATTTAGATATACACTGCCAGCTAAAAGTTTTCGGACACTCCACATAATCGCAAAACTTTTGAGCGCTGGATAATTGCCAAATAATGTTAGAGTAATATAATTCATTTCATTTATTATTTCACGAAGATACTATAAAGATCTATATGATTAAGTAATTTCACAGAGCTTTATAGTATCTTCGTAAAATAATTATTATTCTACCATAAGTTTGCAATGATCCAAAGTGATATTAAGTTTTGCAGTTATCTGAAGTGTCCGAATACTTTTGACAGGTAGTGTATATTCGAATATATTAACGCAACCACATATTTCGAGTATTATATATATATATATATATATATATTAGGGTGTGCGGAAAAAAATCGATATTTTTTTTTTCGCTTGCATCCACCAAAAAAAGATGAATTAAGATAAAAAGAGAAGAATCCTCGAAGGAGAGCTCGAAAAAAAATTATTTCGAACGGCGCATTGCATTTGAATACTTTCCATAAGTATAACACAGGAAAATATTGGCACTTCTAAACGTCGTAGTAAAACTCTTCAGGAAAAAATCTCACAAAAATGTCAATAAGATTTTCTGATAGAGAATTGAATGCGCTACAAAAAATGTTCCTACGAACAATTAGCTTAGAACAACCGTTCAAGTGGTATCGCTGTCTGAAATTAAATTTTATTATTTAAGCGGCGTGCGCGCCATAGCACACGCTGCCACCTGGCGGCAGCATGCGGTAGCTCGTAGTGCAAAATTACAAGCTTCACACTAGCGCCACGAACGGGAAACCGCGACATTTTTCGCCCATTTTGGCCCCAAATCAAGATCTGTCACTGCTACAAAATTTCATTCGTTATTGGGAAGTGAATCCTGTAGTAGGAGAGGCTGCCTCGAAAAAATTAGCTAGTCACTTGTGGTACTTTAACGAGAAAATTGTTGCTTTATCGTTTTTCGACAATGCTGTGCCGATAAGTGTGAAGGCAAAAATGGTACAAGCTCTGCAATCTCGAGAAAAATCCAAAAATCCTTCCGAGTGAGTAATTTAAAAAAAAATGATTAGGAAGTGTTGCTGAAAAAAGACATAAGCGATTTCGTTACTCAAGAATCCTTATTTCTTTTCCAGCAATTCAATTTACCTCATGATTTTTTGAGAGTAAATATTGAATTATGGCCGGAAAATGCCACTTATTTGAGTTGCTCAGATTTTTTTTCAATCCAAAAGTCGTTAATAACGTAGCCGAACGAGGTGTCAGTTTGATAGAAGCATATAACGGTTCATTAACAAAAAACGAAGAGTAGCTACAATATTTATTGGGTGTAGTGCAAAATCATCGACAGAAATACCCTAATTGCAACAAACAGACTCTTAAAAAAAGGAACGAAAATTATCAAGGATTATAATGTAAAAACAAATGATTTTATCTTATTAAACCAAATTGATTGAATAAAACTTTTCGAAACACGGTCAATGATGGACGTCGTTTCTTTTATATTTGTTGTTGTACTTGATTCTTTTTTGTATCAGAGAAGTATTTTGAGAACGATTCCATGCAAATTGTATGTTAGAGCAGAACATTCTCTACAAAAAAAAACGCAAAAAGTTTTTTCGTAAAGCGAAAAATTCGATTTTTACAGCCTTTTGAATTATTTTTTTTCTATCAATTCAATTTCAGACAGCGATCCCACTTGAACGGTTGTTCTGAGCTAATTTTTCGTAAAAACTTTTTTGTTGCCAATTCGATTCTCCATGAGAATATGTTAATGACATCTTTGTGCGATTTTTTTCTGACGAGTTGCACTACCACATTCAGAAATCTCAATATTTTCCTGGGTTATTCTTATGGAAAATATTCAAATGCAATGCGCCATTCGAAATAATTTTTTTTCGAGCTCTCCTTCGAGGATTCTTCATTTTTTACCTTAATTCACCTTTTTTTGGTGGATGCAACCGAAAAAAAAAGTATCGATTTTTTTCCGCACACCCTAATATATATATATATATATATATATATATATATATATATATATAAAGTATTATATAATATATACCGTCGCTTAAATGTTTGGATACACCAGTCGATATTTCTTGCTGCACTAAAAGTCACATAGCTTCGTAAAAAAAAGATAACCAAATTTACCGAACGGCGTTTTGACGGGAATAAATTCAGCTGTATGTTGCTTTTCTGAAATATTTTTTTATCATTTTCTTTTCGACCCGGTACGCACTTTTATACGTGACTGATTTTCGGCTTTTTTTCGACCATCAAGAATTGAACGCATGACTTATGGAAAAAAATTGTTACGTTTATCCATGATGAACTTAAACGGGGTAGCAGGAACTTCATTTGCGTTTTTTATAAAGTTTTGTACGATTTTTTCGCAATGTTATTTCATTTTTTGCTAAAAAGACTAATTCTAGATAATGCAATGTAACTCAAGAACGAGAGGGCTTAAGAAGAAATGTCAAGAACGAAATATGTCGCGTAAGCTTATACTGGATAGACTGGCATTTTTTAAAGACTTTTCCTGTGAGATTTTTTCTCACAGGAAAATGCCTATTAATCCGATAGAATTGGAGTAAGACTGTATACACAAGCATTCTTTTATCAATTGCCTATAAAATAATAATAAATCGATATTGAGCAAATTTGATTGTTTTCGCATATTAATATTGGACTATTAATTTGATAAGGGGACGATGTATTTTTATTAATTTCGTATTATTTTCGTCATCGAACGGGTTACCGATCAGGTCACAATGGAATGATGATGGAGGAGATATCGAATTTGGGCCGAAAGCAGGTTAGGTGGGGTCGAGGCAACAGTTTGAGATTGAAAGCAGGTTAAGGAGGCCTGTGCTCTGCACGTTTCACTGAAACTGGGGGTCGAGAGAAGGTTTGGGAGGTCTAGCAGAGGCTACCCTGGGCCAAGAGGAGGTCTCTTCATGGCACTGAACTCGACAAATGAGGTTTCGTAGGTTCAACGGAGGCTGGCGGCTCATGTATTACAAAAGAAATGGGTCCTGCGAGGGTTCAGAGGAGGCTAAAAATTTCGACTCGGGCGTCTGCTGCCAACCTGCATGACAGCAGCTACTTTTTAAATTCAGCTACTTATTGTTTATAATGAGACGAATCGATTGACCTATGATTTATCCCGTGGCCGACTTTGTTAAGTTAATTAAAAAATTGTTATTCGCGAATCGCGCCTCCTTACTCGCACGAAAAATCTCAAAAAAGCGGTCTGCTGCCAACCTGCATGACAGCAGCTACTTTTTAAATTGAGTTGCTTATTGTTTATAATGAGACGAATCGATTGACCTATAATTTATCCCGTGGCCGACTTTGTTAAGTTAATTAAAAAATTGTTATTCGCGAATCGCGCCTCCTTACTCGCACGAAAAATCTCAAAAAAAGCGGTCTGCTGCCAACCTGCATGACAGCAGCTACTTTTTAAATTGAGTTGCTTATTGTTTATAATGAGACGAATCGATTGGCCTATGATTTATCCCGTGGCCGACTTTGTTAAGTTAATTAAAAAATTGTTATTCGCGAATTGCGCCTCCTTACTCGCACGAAACATCTCAAAAAAGACCGTCTGCTGCCAACCTGCATGGCAGCAGCTACTTTTTAAATTCAGCTGCTTATTGTTTATATTGAGACGAATCGATTGACCTATGATTTATCCCGTGGCCGACTTTGTTAAGTTAATTAAAAAATTGTTATTCGCGAATCGCGTCTCCTTACTCCCACGAAAAATCTCAAACAAGGCCGTCTGCTGCCAACCTGCATGACAGCAGCTACTTTTTAAATTCAGCTGCTTATTGCCTATAATGAGACGAATCGATTGACCTATGATTTTTCCCGTGGCCGACGTTGTTAAGTTAATTAAAAAATTGTTATTCGCGAATCGCGCCTCCTTACTCGCACGAAAAATCTCAAAAAGGCCGTCTGCTGCTAACACGCATGACAATAGCCACTTTTTCCATTTACGTGCTTATTCTATATACTTCGCCGAATCGATCCCCCTATGTTTCATCCCGGTGACGGCATTTGTTCATTAACAAAAATAAATTGTTTTTCGCGAAAAGAGTCGTGCTGGCAGCACGATTAAATTCACAAAAGGTCGTCTGCTGCCAACCTGCATGACAGCAGCTACTTTTTAAATTCAGCTGCTTATTATTTATAATGAGACGAATCGATTGACGTATGATTTATCCCGTGGCCGACTTTGTTAAGTTAAATAAAAAATTGTTATTCGCGAATCGCGCCTCCTAACTCGCACGAAAAATCTCAAAAAGGTCGTCTGCTGCCAACCTGCATGACAGCAGCTACTTTTTAAATTCAGCTGCTTATTGTTTATAATGAGACGAATCGATTGACGTATGATTTATCCCATGGCCGACTTTGTTAAGTTAAATAAAAAATTGTTATTCGCGAATCGTGCCTCCTTACTCGCACGAAAAATCTCAAAAAAGGCCGTCTGCTGCCAACCTGCATGACAGCAGCTACTTTTTAAATTCAGCTACTTATTGTTTATAATGAGACGAATCGATTGACCTATGATTTATCCCGTGGCCGACTTTGTTAAGTTAATTAAAAAATTGTTATTCGCGAACCGCGCCTCCTTACTCGCACGAAAAATCTCAAAAAACTCCGTCTGCTGCCAACCTGCATGACAGCAGCTACTTTTTAAATTCTGCTGCTTATTGTTTATAATGAGACGAATCGATTGATCTATGATTTATCCCGTGGCCGACTTTGTTAAGTTAATTAAAAAATTGTTATTCGCGAATCACGCCTCCTTACTCGCACGAAAAATCTCAAAAAAGGCCGTCTGCTGCCAACCTGCATGACAGCAGCTACTTTTTAAATTCAGCTACTTATTGTTTATAATGAGACGAATCGATTGACCTATGATTTATCCCGTGGCCCACTTTGTTGAGTTAATTAAAAAAAAATTATTCGCGAATCTTGCCTCCTTACTCGCACGACAAATCTAAAAAAAAGCGGTCTGCAGCCAACCTGCATGACAGCAGCTACTTTTCAAATTGAGTTGCTTATTGTTTATAATGAGACGAATCGATTGACCTATGATTTATTCCGTGGCCGACTTTGTTAAGTTAATTAAAAAATTGTTATTCGCGAATCGCGCCTCCTTACTCGCACGAAAAATCTCAAAAAGGCCGTCGGCCAACCTGCATGACAGCAGCTACTTTCTAAATTCAGCTGCTTATTGTTTATAATGAGACGAATCGATTGACCTATGATTTATCCCGTGGCCGACTTTGTGAAGTTAATTAAAAATTGTTATTCGCGAATTGCGCCTCCTTACTCGCATGAAAAATTTCAAAAAAGACCGTCTGCTGCCAACCTGCATGACAGCAGCTACTTTTTAAGTTCGGCTGCTTATTGATTATAATGAGACGAATCGATTGACCTATGATTTATCCCGTGGCCGACTTTGTTAAGTTAATTAAAAAATTGTTATTCGCGAATCGCGCCTCCTTTCTCGCACGAAAAATCTCAAAAAAGGCCTTCTGCTGCCAACCTGCATGACAGCAGCTACTTTTTAAGTTCAGCTGCTTATTGTTTATAATGAGACGAATCGATTGATCTATGATTCATCCCGTGGCCGACTTTGTTAAGTTAATTAAAAAATTGTTATTCCCGAATCGGGCCTCCTTACTCGCACGAAAAATCTCCAACAAGGCCGTCTGCTGCCAACCTGCATGACAGCAGCTACTTTTTAAATTCAGCTGCTTATTGTTTATAATGAGACGAATCGATTGACGTATGATTTATCCCGTGGCCGACTTTGTTAAGTTAAATAAAACATTGTTATTCGCGAATCGCGCCTCCTTACTCGCACGAAAAATCTCAAAAAAGGCCGTCTGCTGCCAACCTCCATGACAGCAGCTACTTTTTAAATTCAGCTACTTATTGTTTATAATGAGACGAATCGATTGACTTATGATTTATCCCGTGGCCGACTTTGTTAAGTTAATTAAAAAAAATTATTCGCGAATCGTGCCTCCTTACTCGCACGAAAAATCTCAAAAAAAGCGGTCTGCTGCCAACCTGCATGACAGCAGCTACTTTTTAAATTCAGCTGCTTATTGTTTATTATGAGACGAATCGATTGACCTATGATTTATCCCGTGGCCGACTTTGTGAAGTTAATTAAAAAATTGTTATTCGCGAATTGCGCCTCCTTACTCGCACGAAAAATTTCAAAAAGGCCGTCTGCTGCTAACACGCATGACAATAGCCACTTTTTTAATTCAGCTGCTTATTGTTTGTAATGAGACGAATTGATTGACCTATGATTTATCCCGTGGCCGACTTTGTTAAGTTAATTAAAAAATTGTTATTCGCGAATCGCGCCTCCTTACTCGCACGAAAAATCTCAAAAAACTCCGTCTGCTGCCAACCTGCATGACAGCAGCTACTTTTTAAATTCAGCTGCTTATTGTTTATAATGAGACGAATCGATTGATCTATGATTTATCCCGTGGCCGACTTTGTTAAGTTAATTACAAAATTGTTATTCGCGAATCGCGCCTCCTTACTCGCACGAAAAATCTCAAAAAAGGCCGTCTGCTGCCAACCTGCATGACAGCAGCTACTTTTTAAATTCAGCTGCTTATTGTTTATAATAAGACGAATCGATTGACCTATGATTTATCCCGTGGCCGACTTTGTTAAGTTAATTAAAAAATTGTTATTTGCGAATCGCGCCTCCCCAGGTAGGATTTTAAAGTCGCGCCTATGTTGGCGCAACGACGCTTGCCGGCGTTAGGACGTCGGGCCGACTCTGTTTGCCAACGTCGTTTTGGGGTCTAATAAACGTCCAAATGATAACGTCGGCCCGACGATCCTCCCAAACGTTGCGTCACAGTATTTAATCGATGTTGGCCCTTCGTCGATTGCAACGTCGGCCCTACGTTGATTTCGGCATCGGCCCTACTTCGATTGCAGCGTGGGCCCTACACTGACAAAAAATCTTCAAATCAAATACTATAGGCATAAAATATTTCATAAATTCAAAATGAAATGAAGCACTTAATTGAGAGTTTTACGACAACGATTTTGGATCGTAATTCGTCATTCCCTAGCCTTTTGAGATGGTTTTAACCGAAGAAAATATTTGACCTACATGTGAATCGAACCTGGAACCTACCTATTCATAGCTAGGTACGCTGCCCCTATGCTACCGAGTGCTTGCAACATCTGAGTCGCAGATATAGCATAAGCGACCAAATGAATTCCTATAATTATTTGTTGTATCACATAAAGTATATCAATTAATTAGTATCATTGTGATAATTAGAGAGTTCTATCGAATGACGCGCTATATATTTTTCAAACACAACCTATATATATATATATATATATATATATATATATAGGTTTATATATAGTCTATATATATATATAGGTCTATATATAGGTCTATATATATATATATATATATATATATATATATATATATATATATATATATATATATATATATATATATATATATATAAACACAATTCCTCTCTCTCCATCCTCTTTACCCACACACCCCTTTGACAGGCCATTAGCTCAATCAAATAGAAAAATGGTTGACTCTGCAAAAATTATATTTAGCTAAAATTAAAAACAAATAAAATAGATAATAGAGAAATAAAATAGATTTTGTGGATTCAACTAAATGTTTTATGAACAGATGAAACCGAATCACAGATTTATGAGGATTAAATAAAATATTCAGGTATTGGACGATATTAAACATATTTTGATTTGAATAAATGAATATATTGAAAACAAATCATTCCAATAATGGAATGCAATAGGAAAAATTTGATTCCACGAAAAATGTAGTTAATTCAAGTGAACAAATATCAAATAGACGCGGTAAATTAATATCAAAAGAATTTTTCTGTCAGTGACTTGAACGCGGGCAAATTTAAGGAGGTACACCAGCTTCATACAATGTTGCCATGCTAAACCATGGTCAAATTTCAAAATGGTGATAGATCAATAGAATTTGGTGAGTATATTCTTTAGTATTATATATGTCAATACAATTTTTTTCAGATTTTTTCATTGTGCCGTTATCGAATAATTGAACATTGAAGTTCACGTCTATAAGCATAGCGTTTTTATAGATATAGGTATATATTCCGGGTATAAGAATAAACGCTTGTGAATTATTTGTAAGAAAACGGCACAACCAAAAAATCTGAAAAAATTTGTATCTACATGAATAATACTAAAGAATATATTCACCAAATTTTATTGATCTATCACCATTTTGCTGAAGCTGGTGTACCTCCTTAAATGGGCGCGAAGTAAAACGTTGTAATTTTCAAGCATTAGAAGCACACTTCAAGAGATTCATATATGATTTAAAGAGCATTTTTCAAATTCATTGATTATTATTTCTTTTTTTTTCAATATTGTTCTTTGTTGTCTAGCTTTTAATTAAGCAGGGTGACGGCATATATTTATTTAAGAATTGAAAAAAATACACGTTTTGTCAAAGTCAGACCCGAAACGTTCTACCGAACTGTTCACTCGTTTTCTCAATTTAAATATTCAGTATTATTACTCTCATTGATTTTTAATTAATCCCAGCAATTATCAAAATTGTTTTCACACCGAAATACTACAAAACATCGAAACTTAACCTTATTGTAAAATGTCGATGCTACCAACATTGCGCGCTACATTGTGCTGTTGAGGCGAAGCTCGAACGGAAATACAAACAAACTGCTGTTTTACGGTCAAGGCATCGGCCGAACTCTGGAGCTACAAGCGATAGCCAACTACACCCGGCCGACGATTAGCCAGTGTTGTCTGAATCATGGTAGCCAACGTCGGGTGAACTGCAGTGCCTAACGTCGCCGCGACGATCGAACGAGAGTTTCGACAACTCTGGGCCATAGTGGCGTTCCGATCGTTGGCTGCAGATGCGTCACCGCCTTACCGTCAAGCGTTGGCTGTATTCTGGGTCTGCAAGCGTTGGCCAACTACACCCGGGCGACGATTAACCAGAGTCGGATGAAACGTGGTAGCCAGCGTTGCGCGAACTACCGGGCCTAACGTCGACGCGATGATCGAACGAGAGTTGCGACAACTCTGGGCCATGGTTGCGTTCCGATCGTTGGCTGCCGATGCATCGCCGCCTTACCGCCAAGCATTGGCTGCAGTGCAGCCAGATCGCGCGTAAAAGTTACCCCCTCTCTAGTCTCTTGCGCGCCGATCACACAATCATAGTAGCGCGTGTCCGTGAGCGAGCGACGCTCGGGACATCTTCGGCAAGAGCCGAGCGGGGTCGAAGTTTCCCGACCGCGCCTTCGGCAGCTACACCAACACATGGACGCTGAGCACGTTCATGTGCGGCCAAGCCGAAACGAAGGCTTCGAGGGAAAAAGCAATCTGAGCACGACTCGCGCGTGACGTCACCCGACGACACGCGCGAGGCTTTTAGATGATTTCAATGCTTATTTAGCTCTTGATTCTGTGCGTTATTAATGTATACAATGAAATGTATCGCGCACTCTGATCGCTTATTTTTTTGGTTTATATGTGAATTTAAATATAATAATAAATCAAATTACAACTTATTCATCTTCTGAAAAATTGTTTACGCTTTACTCACACCCGTCCTTATGCCAAATAAATTATAATTCATAAAAGTAAGCGGAAATATATTTATATTCGTATTATTATCTTAATTCTCATACTTTCATCAAGCGATAAAGCATTATCCCCAAAAACAAGCCAATCATCCATCCGGCCGCGAATCGTAAGTACCAGAAAGTGCACATATTCTACAAGCGATGAGATGGTCCCGTTGGTAGCGTTCCTGGCTTCGGTCCGCAGGGGCCCCTAGGGCAAATTTTTCTCTAAATTTTTCATAATTTCTCATAATTTAGTCATATTTGAGATTTTCGGAGAAAAAATGATTTAAAACAGATTCAAGTATTGGTGTATTTCCAAAAAACACATTTTTTTTACTGAAAATTCATGATTTCTCATTTTTTTCTCCGGAAATTTCTCTTTTACCTATGACCTGAGGCTGCGGAGATATTCGGAGAAAAGTTAAAGATAAAAATAAATGAGATTTTCGTAAAAAAACGTATTATTGTTATTTTTTTTCGGAAATTTCCCTTTTCCTTATTACCTGAGTGAACGGCTGCGGAGATATTCGGAGAAAAGTTATAGATGAAAAAAATTAGATTTTCGTACAAAAAACTTATTACATTTTTTGATCCCTCATAATTCTGAGAAATAATGAATTTCCGAAATTTTTGCAAACGTTATTTTCCTTAAGAGGTAACACCACTGTAACGGCCTGCCACGAAGCGTTTTAGACAAATAATACTTGGGGTAATTATTAAGCATATATTGAAGTATATTGCAAAAAAATGTTATGGGAAAATATCACAAAATGACGACACTACAGCAAATTCTTCCGAGGCACGTTGAACTTAAGGTGCTCTGCGGCACGCAGTATAACTTGTGCCAATTTTAATCTGGACAAAATAATTTTTTAGTGAAAACCACATAGGGGATTTTAGAAATATTGATTTTTGAGTAATTGCCGAGTATGTGACTAAAAATGTTCATTTTTTTTAAGACAGTTATTTGTTAATAAATATTGTTTAAATTAACTTATCAAAAATCCCCTACGTGGTTCAGTAGCTACACTCATGTAGACTTAATAAAACGAAATTCTTTTTTTTAGATTAAAATTGGCACAGTTACACTGCGTGCCGCAGAGGTTCGACATGCTTCGGATAAATTTCTGCAGTGTCGCCATTTTGTAATATTTTCGGATAAAAATTTATAGCAATATACTTAAATATATGCTCAATAAATACCGCCAGTATTATTTGTTTATCACATTTTCTTCCGCCAAAAAAAAAATATCAAAAAATACGCTTCATGTAAGGCCGTTACAGTGGTGTTACCCCTTAAAGTCTTCATTTAATTTCCGAGATTTTCCCGTGATCATAATTAAAATGATGAAATATTCGGAAAAATTCGGAGAAACTCGAATATTTGCGTAAAAATAATTGTCCGCAAAACTCCGAATCCTTCATATTTGTTCCAATTCATAGAAAAATTTGGAAAAATTTTGCGGAAAAAATCGGAGTTTTTCAGAAGAAAAATTGCACTAGGGGCGCGGGATCGTTCCGCGCGCTCAATGCTTTTTTTAAAATTGTTATTACTATTAATTCTTATTTGATTAGTTATTTTTATTAGTTATCATTATTATTTTAATTAGTTATCTTTTAGTGTCGAAAAATTTATCGCGCACTCTGACCGCTTATTTTATTAGTTTGTACGTTAAATTCAATATAATAATAAATCTAAATTACAACTTATTTATCTTCTAAAAAATTGTTTGCGCTTTACTCACACCCGTCCCTATGCCAAATAAATTGTAATTCATAAAAGTAAGCTGAAATATATTTATATTCGTATTATTATATTAATTCTCATACTTTCATCAAGCGATACAGCATTATCCCCAAAAACAAGCCAATCATCCATCCGGCCGCGAATTGTAAGTAGCAGAAAGTGCACATATTCTACAAGCGATGAGATGGTCCCGTTGGTAGCGTTCCTGGCTTCGGTCCGCAGGGGCCCCTAGTGCAAATTTTTCTCCAAATTTTTCATATTTTAGTCATATCTGAGATTTTCGGAGAAAAAACGATTTAAAACAGATTCAAGTACTGGTCTATTTCCCAAAAACACATTTTTTTTTACTTAAAATTCATGATTTCTCATTTTTTTCCCGGAAATTTCTCTTTTTCCTATGACCTGAGTGAACGGCTGCGGAGATATTCGGAGAAAAGTTGTAGATGAAAAAAAATAAGATTTTCGTAAAAAAAACTTATGAAATTTTTTTATCCCTCATAATTCTGAGAAATAACGAATTTCCGAAATTTTTGCAAACATTATTTTCCTTAAGGGGTAACACCACTGTAACGGCTTACCACGAAGCGTTTTAGACAAATAATACTTGGGGTAATTATTAAGCATATATTGAAGTATATTGCAAAGAAATTTTATGGGAAAATATTACAAAATGGCGACACTGCAGCAAATTCTTCCGAGGCATGTTGAACTTAAGGTGCTCTACGGCACGCAGTATAACTTGTGTCAATTTTAATCTGGACAAAATACATTTTTTTAAATTAAATCTAGATGAGTGTAGCCAGTGAACCACGTAGGGGATTTTAGAAATATTGATTTTTGAGTAATTGCCGAGTATTTGACTAAAAATGTTCAATTTTTTTTAAGACTGTTATTTTTTAATAAATATTGTTTAAATTAACTTATCGGAAATCCCCTACGGGGTTCAGTAGCTACACTCATGTAGACTTAATAAAACAAAATTCTTTTTTTTATATTAAAATTGGCACAGTTATACTGCGTGCCGCAGAGGTTCGACATGCTTCGGAAGAATTGCTGCAGTGTCGCCATTTTGTAATATTTTCGGATAAAAATTTATAGTCATACACTTAAATATATGCTCAATAAATACCGCAAGTATTATATGTTTATCACATTTTCTTCCGCCAAAAAAAAAATATTAAAAAATACGCTTCCTGTAAGGCCGTTACAGTGGTGTTACCCCTTAAAGTTTTCATATCATTTCCAAGATTTTCCCATGATCGTGAGTAAAATGATGAAAAATTCGGGGGAAATCCAAAAAAATTCGGAGAAACTCGGATGTTTGCGTAAAAATAATTGTCCGCAAAACTTCGAATTCTTTATATTTGTTCCAATTCATAGAAAAAATCGGAAAAATTTTCCGGAAAAAATCGGAGTTTTTCGGAAAAAAAAATTTGCACTAGGGGCGCGGGATCGTACCCCGCGCTCAGTGCTTTTTTTAAAATTATTACTACTATTAATTCTTATTTGATTAGTTATTTTTATTAGTTATCATTATTATTTTAATTAGTTATCTTTTAATGTCGAAAAATTTATCGCGCCCTCTGACCGTTTATTTTATTAGTTTGTAGGTTAATTTAAATACAATAATAAATCTAAATTATAACTTATTTATCTTCTAAAAAATTGTTTGCGCTTTACTCACACCCGTCCCTATGCCAAATAAATTGTAATTCATAAAAGTAAGCTGAAATATATTTATATTCATATTATTATATTCGTTCTCATTTACTTTCATCAAGCGATAAAGCATTATGATAATGCTTTATGGCTTGATGAAAGTATATGAGAATGTTCGTGGCAGGCCGTTACAGTGGTGTTACCCCTTAAGGAAAATAATGTTTGCAAAAATTTCGAAAATTCATTATTTCTCAGAATTATGCGGGATAAAAAAATGCCACGAAGCGTTTTAGACAAATAATACTTGGGGTAATTATTAAACATATATTGAAGTATATTGCGAAAAAAATTTATGGGAAAATATTACAAAATGGCGACACTGCAGAAAATTCTTCCGAGGCATGTTGAACTTAAGGTGCTGTGCGGCACGTAGTATAACTTGTGCCAATTTTAATCTGGACAAACATTTTTTTAAAATTAAATCTGGATGAGTGTAGCTAGTGAACCACGTAGGGGATTTTAGAAATATTGATTTTTGAATAATTGCCGAGTATTTGACTAAAAATGTTCATTTAGACTTAATAAAGCAAAATTCTTTTTTTTTAGATTAAAATTGGCACAGTTATCTGCGTGCCGCAGAGGTTCGACATGCTTCGGAAGAATTGCGGCAGTGTCGCCATTTTGTAATATTTTCGGATAAAAATTTCTAGCAATATACTTAAATATATGATGAATAAATACCGCAAGTATTATTTGTTTATCACATTTCCTTCCGCCAAAAAAAAAATTTCGAAAAATCCGCTTCTTGTAAGGCCGTTACAGTGGTGTTACCCCTTAAAGTCTTCATATAATTTCCGAAATTTGCCTGTGATCGTAATCAAAATGATGACATATTTGGAGAAATTCGGAGAAACTCGGATATTTGCGTAAAAATAATTGTCCGCAAAACTCCGAATTCCTCATATTTGTTCCAATTCATAGAAAAATTCGGAAAAAATCTAAAAAATTTTTCGGAAAGCATTATCATTTAAATTAAATTTTAAGCCATAAAGCATTATCATAATGCATTATCATAATGCTTTATCGGTTGATGAAAGTAAATGAGATTGAATATAATAATATGAATATAAATATATTTCCGCTTACTTTTATGAATTATAATTTATTTGGCATAGGGACGGGTGTGAGTAAAGCGCAAACAATTTTTTAGAAGATAAATAAGTTGTAATTTAGATTTATTATTGTATTTTAATTAACGTACAAACTAATAAAATAAGCGGTCAGAGTGCGCGATAAATTTTTCGACACTAAAAGATAACTAATTAAAATAATAATGATAACTAATAAAAATAACTAATCAAATAAGAATTAATAGTAATAATAATTAAAAAAAAAACACTGAGCGCGGGGTACGATACAGCGCCCCTAGTGCAAATTTTTTCCCGAAAAACTCCGATTTTTTCCGGAAAATTTTTCCGATTTTTTCTATGAATTGGAACAAATATGAAGAATTCGGAGTTTTGCGGACAATTATTTTTACGCAAACATCCGAGATTCTCCGAATTTTTTTCGATTTTTTCCGAATATTTTATCATTTTATTCACGATCACGGGAAAATCTTGGAAATTATATGAAAACTTTAAGGGGTAACACCACTGTAACGGCCTTACAGGAAGCGTATTTTTTAATATTCTTTTTGGCGGAAGAAAATGTGATAAACATATAATACTTGCGGTATTTATTGAGCATATATTTAAGTATATGGCTATACATTTTTATCCGAAAATATTACAAAATGGCGACACTGCAGCAATTCTTCCGAAGCATGTCGAACCTCTGCGGCACGCAGTATAACTGTGCCAATTTTAATCTAAAAAAAAGAATTTTATTTTATTAAGTCTACATGAGTGTAGCTACTGAACCCCGTAGGGGATTTTCGATAAGTTAATTTAAACAATATTTATTAAAAAATAACAGTCTTAAAAAAAATTGAACATTTTTAGTCAAATACTCGGCAATTACTCAAAAATCAATATTTCTAAAATCCCCTACGTGGTTCACTAGCTACACTCATCTAGATTTAATTTAAAAAAATTTATTTTGTCCAGATTAAAATTGGCACAAGTTATACTGCGTGCCGTAGATCACCTTAAGTTCAACATGCCTCGGAAGAATTTGCTGCAGTGTCGCCATTTTGTAATATTTTCCCATAAAATTTCTTTGCAATATACTTCAATATATGCTTAATAATTACCCCGAGTATTATTTGTCTAAAACGCTTCGTGGCAGGCCGTTACAGTGGTGTCACCCCTTAAGGAAAATAATGTTTGCAAAAATTTCGGAAATTCATTATTTCTCAGAATTATGAGGGATAAAAAATGTCACAAGTTTTTTTTACGAAAATCTTATTTTTTTTTCATCTACAACTTTTCTCCGAATATCTCCGCAGCCGTTCACTCAATAGGAAAAAGAAAAAGTTCCCGAAAAAAAATAATATCAAGTTTTTTTTACGAAAATCTCATTTTTTTCATCTTTACATTTTCTCCGAATATCTCCGCAGCCGTTCACTCAGGTCATAGGAAAAAGAGAAATTTCCGGGAAAAAAATGAGAAATCATGAATTTTAAGTAAAAAAAATGTGTTTTTGGGAAATAGACCAGTACTTGAATCTGTTTTAAATCGTTTTTTCTCCGAAAATCTCAGATATGACTAAAATATGAAAAATTATGAAAAATTTGGAGAAAAATTTGCACTAGGGGCCCCTGCGGACCGAAGCCAGGAACGCTACCAACGGGACCATCTCATCGCTTGTAGAATATGTGCACTTTCTGGTACTTACAATTCGCGGCCGGATGGATGATTGGCTTGTTTTTGGGGATAATACTGTATCGCTTGATGAAAGTATGTGCATTAATATAATAATACGAATATAAATATATTTCCGCTTACTTTTATGAATTATAATTTATTTGGCATAAGGACGGGTGTGAGTAAAGCGTAAACAATTTTATATAAGATAAATAAGTTGTAATTTAGATTTATTATTATATTTAAATTAACGTATAAACTAAAAAAATAAGCGATCAGAGTGCGCGATACATTTTTTTTGTATACATTAATAACGCAGAGAATCAAGAGCTAAATAAGCATTGAAATCATCTAAAAGCCTCGCGCGTGCCCCTCGGGTGACGTCACGCGCGAGTCGTGCTCAGATTGCTTTTTCCCTCGAAGCCTTCGTTTCGGCTTGGCCGCACATGAACATGCTCAGCGTCCATGTATTGGTGTAGCAGCCGAAGGCGCGGTCGGGACACTTCGACCGTGCTCGGCTCTTTCCGAAGATGTCCGAGCATCGCTCGCTCACGGACACGCGCTATTATGATTGTGTGACGGGCGCGTAAGAGACTAGAGAGGGGGTAACTTTTACGCGCGATCTGGCTGCACTGATTGGCTGCACTCTGGGTCTGCAAGCGTTGGCCAACCACACCCGGGCAACGATTAACCAGAGTCGGATGAAACGTGGTAGCCAGCGTTGCGCGAACTACCGGGCCTAACGTCAATGCGATGATCGAACGAGAGTTTCGACAACTCTGGGCCGTAGTCGCGTTCCGATCGTTGGCTGCCGATTCATTGCCGCTTAATAGCCAAGCATCGCTCGCACGTTTCGCCAACGCTGGGCCGTCATAGACCGTCGATCGTTGGCAGCCGACGAGCTGCCGCAATACAGCCAAGCGTCGGCCGTACTCGGAAGGTCGGCGACTCGCACATGGGTCCTTACTCGCACGAAAAATCTCAAAAAAGGCCGTCTGCTGCCAACCTGCATGACAGCAGATACTTTTTAAATTCAGCTGCTTATTGTTTATAATGAGACGAATCGATTGACCTATGATTTATCCCGTGGCCGACTTTGTTAATTTAATTAAAAAATTGTTATTCGCGAATCGCGCCTCCTTACTCGCACGAAAAATCTCAAACAAGGCCGTCTGCTGCCAACCTGCATGACAGCAGCTACTTTTTAAATTCAGCTGCTTATTGTTTATAATGAGACGAATCGATTGACCTATGATTTATCCCGTAGCCGACTTTGTTAAGTTAATTAAAAAATTGTTATTCGCGAATCGCGCCTCCTTACTCGCACGAAAAATCTCAAAAAGGCCGTCTGCTGCCAACCTGCATGACAGCAGCTACTTTTTAAATTCAGCTGCTTATTGTTTATAATGAGACGAATCGATTGACGTATGATTTATCCCGTGGCCGACTTTGTTAAGTTAAATAAAAAATTGTTATTCGCGAATCGCGCCTCCTTACTCGCACGAAAAATCTCAAAAAAGGCCGTCTGCTGCCAACCTGCATGACAGCAGCTACTTTTTAAATTTAGCTACTTATTGTTTATAATGAGACGAATCGATTGACCTATGATTTATCCCGTGGCCGACTTTGTTAAGTTAATTAAAAAATTGTTATTCGCGAATCGCGCCTCATTACTCGCACGAAAAATCTCAAAAAACTCCGTCTGCTGCCAACCTGCATGACAGCAGCTACTTTTTAAATTCAGCTGCTTATTGTTTATAATGAGACGAATCGATTGATCTATGATTTATCCCGTGGCCAACTTTGTTAAGTTAATTAAAAAATTGTTATTCGCGAATCGCGCCTCCTTACTCGCACGAAAAATCTCAAAAAAGGCTGTCTGCTGCCAACCTGCATGACAGCAGCTACTTTTTAAATTCAGCTACTTATTGTTTATAATGAGACGAATCGATTGACCTATGATTTATCCCGTGGCCGACTTTGTTAAGTTAATTAAAAAAAAATTATTCGCGAATCGTGCCTCCTTACTCGCACGAAAAATCTAAAAAAAAGCGGTCTGCAGCCAACCTGCATGACAGCAGCTACTTTTTAAGTTCGGCTGCTTATTGATTATAATGAGACGAATCGATTGACCTATGATTTATCCCGTGGCCGACTTTGTTAAGTTAATTAAAAAATTGTTATTCGCGAATCGCGCCTCCTTTCTCGCACGAAAAATCTCAAAAAAGGCCGTCTGCTGCCAACCTGCATGACAGCAGCTACTTTTTAAGTTCAGCTGCTTATTGTTTATAATGAGACGAATCGATTGATCTATGATTCATCCCGTGGCCGACTTTGTTAAGTTAATTAAAAAATTGTTATTCCCGAATCGGGCCTCCTTACTCGCACAAAAAATCTCCAACAAGGCCGTCTGCTGCCAACCTGCATGACAGCAGCTACTTTTTAAATTCAGCTGCTTATTGTTTATAATGAGACGAATCGATTGACGTATGATTTATCCCGTGGCCGACTTTGTTAAGTTAAATAAAACATTGTTATTCGCGAATCGCGCCTCCTTACTGGCACGAAAAATCTCAAAAAAGGCCGTCTGCTGCCAACTTCCATGACAGCAGCTACTTTTTAAATTCAGCTACTTATTGTTTATAATGAGACGAATCGATTGACTTATGATTTATCCCGTGGCCGACTTTGTTAAGTTCATTAAAAAAATTTATTCGCGAATCGTGCCTCCTTACTCGCACGAAAAATCTCAAAAAAAGCGGTCTGCTGCCAACCTGCATGACAGCAGCTACTTTTTAAATTCAGCTGCTTATTGTTTATAATGAGACGAATCGATTGACCTATGATTTATCCCGTGGCCGACTTTGTGAAGTTAATTAAAAAATTGTTATTCGCGAATTGCGCCTCCTTACTCGCACGAAAAATTTCAAAAAGGCCGTCTGCTGCTAACACGCATGACAATAGCCACTTTTTAAATTCAGCTGCTTATTGTTTGTAATGAGACGAATTGATTGATCTATGATTTATCCCGTGGCCGACTTTGTTAAGTTAATTAAAAAATTGTTATTCGCGAATCGCGCCTCCTTACTCGCACGAAAAATCTAAAAAAAGGCCGTCTGCTGCCAACCTGCATGACAGCAGCTACTTTTTAAATTCAGCTGCTTATTGTTTATAATGAGACGAATCGATTGACCTATGATTTATCCCGTGGCCGACTTTGTTAAGTTAATTAAAAAATTGTTATTTGCGAATCGCGCCTCCTTACTCGCACGAAAAATCTCAAACAAGGTCGTCTGCTGCCAACCTGCATGACAGCAGCTACTTTTTAAATTCAGCTGCTTATTGTTTATAATGAGACGAATCGATTGACCTATGATTTATCCCGTAGCCGACTTTGTTAAGTTAATTAAAAAATTGTTATTCGCGAATCGCGCCTCCTTACTCGCACGAAAAATCTCAAAAAGGCCGTCTGCTGCTAACCTGCATGACAGCAGCTACTTTTTAAATTCAGCTGCTTATTGTTTATAATAAGACGAATCGATTGACCTATGATTTATCTCGTGGCCGACTTTGTTAAGTTAATTAAAAAATTGTTATTCGCGAATCGCGCCTCCTTACTCGCACGAAAAATCTCAAATAAGGCCGTCTGCTGCCAACCGGCATGACAGCAGCTACTTTTTAAATTCAGGTGCTTATTGTTTATAATAAGACGAATCGATTGACCTATGATTTATCTCGTGGCCGACTTTGTTAAGTTAATTAAAAAATTGTTATTCGCGAATCGCGCCTCCTTACTCGCACGAAAAATCTCAAAAAAGGCCGTCTGCTGCCAACCTGCATGACAGCAGCTACTTTTTAAATTCAGCTGCTTATTGTTTATAATGAGACGAATCGATTTACCTATGATTTATCCGGCGGCCGACTTTGTTAAGTTAATTAAAAAATTGTTATTCGCGAATCGCGCCTCCTTACTCGCACGAAAAATCTCAAAAAAGGCCGTCTGCTGCTAACACGCATGACAGTAGCGACTTTTTCTATTTACGTGCTTATTCTATATACTTTGCCGAATCGATCCCCCTATGTTTCATCCCGGTGACGGCTTTTGTTAATTAAGAATAAAAAAAGTTATCCGCCATTCGGGTCTCCGTACTCGAACAAAATTTTTTTTAAAGCCGTCTGCCGTCAACACGCATGACAATTGCGACTTGACGATTTACATGCTTAATCTATATAAATAGACGAAATGATCCACTCATGATTCATCCCGGTGACGGTTGTTGTTAAGCAAAAAAAAAAACATTATTTCCGCCAGGCGGATATATGCTGCTCATTCACGAGCGGCTAAGTGGTGGCGGTAGGCCTTATGCTGCCTCGCTACGCTGCGACCCGAGCGCGTACAGCCACGATAAAAATGTACTGGGTTCGGGCGGCGCGCGTCTGCTAGGTCTGTCTGCCAGCTTCAGCGTCATGTCATCGATCATCAGAGGCGTCGAATTATTTTTTTATTACTTGGCGTCAAGACGCTGCCGCGTCTCTTGATTAAAGTTCACGTGTATAAGCATACCCGTGCGGAAATTGAGTTGGGGCTGTGATCGGGCCCCAATAATATTCCCGTAACTTTATTCGGGCCCTAATCTGGAAGTCACATGAGGGCCGTTAGCGGCCGGTCACACTTTGTCAACAAGGGCCATTAAAGGCGCAACGACCGGGGCCTTATAAGTTGCCTCAATGGCGCCTCATCAAAACCATTTTAGCGCCCTGAAAATGCCTCAACGGCGCCTCATCATAACCATTTTGGCGCCATAAAATATCCGTATCAGTGGATATATGTGTATGTTAAATGCGTCAGGGTATATCTGTATTCGTTTTTATGTAATTGTTCATGTGCATTGGTGTGGGCGTGAGTACATGTGTATGTATGTGTGCGCGCGTAGAAATGTGATTGCGTATTTGCATGTGAGCCTTTATGACAAACTGCTATGACAAAATTAATACAAAAAATAATGTGAGGCGAACTCTCTTCACTGCAAACATTTATTTTTGAGGAACTATCCACTATGATAACATTTTTTAGAATTGTGATAGCTTGTAGCACTAAAGTTTGAAATTATAAGATTATCGCATTGATTATAGTTAATCACCGTCCGAAATGAGTCTGTAAGGGTACAGAACGCGAAGGAGCGACATTATATGTCCGCTGTATAAAGTAAAGTATTAATGACTCCAATAAAAGTAATATTCTCTTAGTTTTAATTAGGAAATTATTAAGTAATTGAATAAGTAATTCTCAATCATTAATATATCACGGAAAAATATCAATATATCACGGGGAACAAATACACCACGGAATTCACTTGTTTTTCTGCAAGGTCCACGTAGATAAGTCATCCCGATGAGACTTAACGCATCCTGCGCCCCCATGCCAGTCTTTTGCATTATTTAAATAAATATATTCTACTACACATCCATTCTAAGGAATGGATGTGCAGTAGAAATAAAAAAAAACATATGAGTCTACTGAATCACTAGAATCTATTTCCATTGAGGGAAAGATCTGGAAAATAAAGACCAATTTATTTACTTATCCTACACAGTCAGATAAAGTTTATGAATGGGAAATATCAGCGAAGTCTTCAGAAGGCATAATTTTCCCTATGATGAGTATTGAGCGGAAATTAGTTGCTATAAAAATGTAGACAAAACCGGTTGGGACTGTTCACACTTATGCGTTAGCATTACTCCATGTATGAGTGAAACCATGAGTAATTGTGTGTATCTATGTAAAAGGTTTCTTTAATTTGATAAATAAATACTGCCTGATGTTGGTCTGCATATTTGTGTTCATCGTTGATTTTTTATTTGCTAATGCCCTTACGCTTTTTCCCAATTTGCGTTCGATAATATTATTCGATCGATGTATATAATCGATTTGAATAGTTGAAATACCATCAACCATGTAGCCTAAGCTATTTATACTGGTTTATCGCTATAATAGTCATATCTAGGCCTATTGTTCAAATCTCTACTTGTTTATCCCTATACTGGCCAAGTCTGGGCCTATTGTGGAAATCCCTACAAGTTTATCCCGATAATGGCCAAGTCTGGGCCCATTGTGGAAATCCCTACTAGGGAAAGCACTAGGGAAGCCCTGAAAGGCCCTTATTTTTATTAGGGATGCCCTATCAGTTTTCCGCACGGAATAGAACTAACATATGTACAGACATACATTTCGTTCAATCAAAACTCTAATACTCGATAACTGTGTAGAAAATAATTTTGAACCAGAATTTGTGTCTCCAGAATTGATGCTAAAGAATGTTATCACCAAATTTTATTAACTTCATATCACGATGTCGGTAAAAATTGCGCCAGAGAAAAATTTAACCATAGAATAATTGAAAATTTGCCAAAAACACGTGATTTCTCGATGACGTTTTTTTTTAAATCGAGTTTTCGTTCCCTTTCGATCTTTTTTATGCCTAAAAGCAATTAGTATGCTGACCTCGATGTCTGAACTAAAAGTATATGAGGTTATTTTTTTTAAACGTTTTAGTAAGGTGTCCAAAATGGCGTCCAGAATGAAAAATTTGTTCCCGAAACTTGACGAATTTTTTTCTCGAAAACTGTAGACAGTAGCAAAAATTGTCTAAGAAAAAAATGTCTTAAAACTAGTTAAAGAATACTCTCAAATTTTTTCAGAAGGATCAGTAATGTCAGTAATCAATAATGTTTGTCGTAATTTCAACAAACGTCATCAAAAAGTCTGAAATAATTCGATAGCATTCTTCGAATAATCCTCACCATATTTTTATGTAACACATATTGGTTGAAAAAATATAGCGGCCAAAATGAAAAAATTCTCTTCGAAACATGACGATTTTTTTTCTCAAAAACTATGGACCTGAGCAAAATTTGTTTAAGAATAAAAAGTCTTAAAATTAGTCAAAAAACGCTATACAATTTTATCAGACTTTTTGACGACTGTTAAAATTTCAGATTCGTAATTTTCTAAAAAAATAAAAAATTGCATCAGATCATAATAAAAAAAATTGGAAAATGTTCTTTGACTAATTTTAAGACATTTTTGTTCTTAGACAATTATTGCTCAAGTCTCGAGCAATAGTCATAGTTTTCGAGAACAAAATTCGTCAAGTCATAGTTTTCGAGAAAAAAATTCGTCAAGTTTAACGAAAGAAAATTTAACTCTGGCCGCCATTTTGGCTTACCAAAACGTTTAAAAAAAATGACCTCGTATATTTTTAGTTCAGACATCGAGATTACAATGTTGATTGGTTTTAGGTATGAATAAAAATCGAAAGGGAACGAAAACTCGGTTAAAAAAAACGTCATCGAAAAATCACGTCTATTTGGCATAGAAAAATCGAAAAGACGATTTCGAATTTTCTGTTATTAAATTTTTCTGGCGCAATTTTAACCATCACCATTCGAAAGAGCACATTTAAAAACATAGGGAACAGTGGTTCCCAATTTTTTTCTGTTTGAATCCATCACATGGCGACAGCTCAAACTCGGATGTTGAAATTGCGTCCTCTGGGCGTTATGGGTTGAGGAGGTTCACGCGTTGGGCATGCATTAGACGAATTCCAAGATTAATTGTTTAAAATTCTTTACTTCTTAACAATCATATTCAACTGTCGGTAAAATTTGAGAAAGTTTAACCGTCTAGAATTCGAGTTATTTGTTGTAAAAAATCGTCTTTCTTCGTAACTATGTCAAAGAATAGTACTATATGAATTTGTCTTTCAAATTTCAAGTCCTTCTACCACGTTGTTGAAGACAAATTAATTATTAAAAATCGTCATTTTTCTCAACTTCTCATAAGATCTCATGTTAAAGTTGCAATTTCAAGCATTGAATATCTCGATTACCAGATGGTGAAACCTTCTCAAATTTTTTACACAATATGACGCTCAAGAAGAATTTCGAAAAATTAAAAAAAAAATATCTTAAAAAAATTGTATCTGATTATTTTGCCTTTACTTTGTACATACTATTATGATTATGGCGCATGAACCTCGTTAAGGAGTGTACAGTCGGCAAATGAATAGCGAGCTGTCAAAAATGTAGTGCTTTCTTTAATAATTCATTTTGACTAGCGCACACTGAAGTTTTGCTCTTACCATCGTATACTGTCGGACAATACTTGAGTATTGAGTGCTTAGCTAATTTTGTGTCGAAAGACACATTCACTGACATTGTACAAAATCCTTGATATCAAAAAATGGTTCAAATGCGAATGTACTCGCAATAATAAGATTTACAATGCTAATAGATGTAAAAGTTCCATGAGTACAAACATTTTTTTTATTTTCACAGATGTTGCAACCAACGAAATGGAATTGGATCCCGTAATGCATCATTCGGCTGAGTCGATGCAGGATGAACCAATTCAAGATGATCGCATACCTGAAACGAGTTGCTGCACATTTTACTTTTCAGAAGTTCCCTTAAGCTGTGAGTATTTCCCGTTAATTGAACTGTAAAATAAGTAATGAGAAGAGTATGTGGCTTCCGGATGGAGGCCGTGTTGAGGATCAGCGTTGTGCCGACGTTTCGCAAGCGTTACAGTCTGCATCATCAGGGCTGAGGGCTCCGATACTGAAGTTCTCGTGTCTCAGGTATTCCTTATATAGTTGCAGTCATCGTTCCAGATCGCTGCACCAGCCAATCAGATGTTTTAATTGATCAGCTGGTCAATTAAAAAACCGGGAGGACGGTGTGCCAAATAGGATTGACGCGATATCCTCCATCTCTGTTTAGATTGTCCGGATGTTTTCGGATTTCCAAGCCTTCTCGGTGTTTCCTGGAAAAATAGCTATTTGATGGGGCCAGACTTTGGGCTTTGTCGAACTGGATGGCATGCCCAGTCTCCATCCAATGTTCGGCCAGCGCTGATTGTGTAATATGGCCATATTGGATACACCGTTGGTGTTCTTTGATCCGTGTACTGATCTTCCTCCCGGTTTCCCCTATGTACACTTTACCGCATGAGCAGGGTATTTTGTGTACTCCTGGTGCACTTAATGGTGGTCTTTGGTCTTTTGCACTCGGAATCACTTGTGCTAGTTTCTTATGAGGTTTGAAGATGACTCGCACGTTATGTTTTCCAAGGACCCTGCCTATGCGATCGGTTATGCCCTGAAGGTATGGAAGGGAAGTTGTTGCAGTTATTTGTCCTTCATTCTCTGCATCAGGTGCTGTAACCGTTTTCGGATCAGCTATTTTTCTTTTTAGATTTTTGATCGTTCTTTCGATGTTGCCTGGCTTGTAGCCATTGTCTCCTAAAGGTTTTCGTAGGTGTTCTAGTTCAACCTCCAGGGAGTCTGGTTAGGAGATCGCTAGAGCTCTGTAGACCAGAGAGCTTATGACCGATTGTTTTTGGGAAGGGTGGTGATGGGACGTAGCGTGGAGGTATCTATCCGTACGCGTTGGCTTCCGGTAAACTTTATGGCCCAAAGTGCCATCGCTTTTCCGTTGAACGAGTACATCCAGAAAAGGGATTCGATTTTTCTGTTCTATCTCCATGGTGAATTGAATATTGGGGTGTTGGGAGTTGAGGAAGGTTAAGAAATGATTGAGGTTTTCTTTGCCGTGACTCCAAATGACGAAGGTGTCATCGACATATCGGAACCAGGTGGAGGGCTTGAGGGAAGCTTCTTGCAGAATTCTGTTCTCGAAGTTCTCCATAAAGATGTTGGCGATGATAGGGAAAATAGGGGAACCCATGGCTGCGCCTGAAGTTTGTTCATAAAACTGGGATTGAAATTGGAAGTATGTAGAGTTTAAGCAATGTTCTATGAGGGGCAGTAGGTTAGGGGCAACTTTTTTAGAATTTTTAACTATGCTTAGGGTTTCATTGGTTGGGACGTTTGTAAACAGGGATACAACATCGAAACTCACTAAAATATCTTCTGGTTGTATCTTGATAGACTGGATCTTGTTCACAAAATCCCGGCAGTTTTGGATATAGGAGTTGTTGAGGCCTACGAGTTCCTGCAAATGTTTGCAGAGAAAACGTGCCAAGTGATATGTAGGACTGCCTATGTTGCTAACAATGGGCCTTAGTGGGATGTTGTTTTTGTGTATTTTTGGCAGACCGTAAAGCCTGGGTGGTAGGGATTCCTTGGGTGTAAGGGCTTTGGTTAGGTTTTCCGATAGACCAGCCTTATTTAGAAGTGTTGTTGTTTTCTTTTCTACACTCGATGTGGGGTCACGTGATAATTTCTTGTACGTGTTGGTGTCCTCGAGCAGGTTCATAATTTTCCTGCCGTAGTCCGTTTTATCCATGATAGTTGCATTCCCTTTGTCAGCTGGTAGTATTAAGATGTCCTTGTTTTTCTTCAAATTGTGAAGAGCAAGGTGTTCTTCCTTCGTGATATTCTGCTGCGGAGTTTTTGCCTTGTGTAGAATATTGCTTATCCGTCTCCTGATGTCGTTGCCAGTATCTAGTGGGAGACGGTAGATGGCAGTTTCCACCTGGCTGATGATTTCTCTGGTCGGAATTTCTGTCGGTGTAATGGCGAAATTGTGCCCTTTTGCGAGGACTGATGTTTCAGCTGCGGAGAGTGTGTGGTTACTTAGGTTTTTTACTGTGTGGGTTAGGATGGGCTGCTTCGTCTGTGGACATAGTTTCCTGAATTTTTTTATTTGATTCTTGGATCTTAGGTCTGCACAGTGGAGGGCTTGTGCGTGGGTGACACGGTCAAGATCTTCCCACAGCTGTGGTTCCAAAGAGTCAGATAGACGTAGGTGAAGTTTAAGGAGTTTTTGGGAATTTTGGTCCAAAAGCTTTTTGGTGACAGATATTCTCTCCTTTACCAGTCTCAGCGAGGCCTGGTGGAGGATAGTTTTGGCTTGTTTTGATGGAAAGGGGTTTTTTAATTGAAAACATTTTGGTACCACTTGATGGTCGCGGCACCTTTTTAGGAATGTTAACGAGCACTGTTGGATGTGCAGAGTTTTTCTGAGTTTGGAAAAGGTGTTAACAGAACCCAAAATAGCCTCTCCGTGTAGGCGTCTGATTTTAGTTTTAAGGCTTTCACGGCTCTTTATGTAATGAGAAGAGTATGTGGCTTCCGGATGGAGGCCGTGTTGAGGATCAGCGTTGTGCCGACGTTTCGCAAACGTTACAGTCTGCATCATCAGGGCTGAGAGCTCCGATGGCTGGTGCAGCGATCTGGAACGATGACTGCAACTATATAAGGAATACCTGAGACACGAGAGCTTCAGTATCGGAGCTCTCAGCCCTGATGATGCAGACTGTAACGTTTGCGAAACGTCGGCACAACGCTGATCCTCAACACGGCCTCCATCCGGAAGCCACATACTCTTCTCATTACATAAAGAGCCGTGAAAGCCTTAAAACTAAAATGTAAAATAAGTAAATTAATCAAATACATGGGATATTGGGTGCGTTCTAATGTTCTGTGAAAGAACCCCGAACAGAAAATTTGGCATGCTATGAACATCAGTGACCAACAATAATATCGCCTAATACTTTTTGACAATTTATTTAATCAAATAATTATTCACAATTCATCTGTCAATTTTTTTTAAACTAATCGAGTGTGTTGATTTTTTAGGAAGCTAATAAATTTGAAAAAAAATCATAAGCGTTTGAAAAAATGACCACATTCGACTAGTGTAAGGACAAGAAGAACTGACAGATAAATTGTTGAATAATTTGTAATTTCTATAATGTATCAAAAACTATTAAAGGATATTATTGTTGATCATTGTTGTTCGTAGCATGCCAAATGTTGCTGATTTTAATCAGATTTTCAGTGAATCACGTAGTACGATAATTCCAATTAGGTACAATTTTTTGCCGGAATGGTTCGGCTCGTACATCCTTAAAGGTTTTATTTATTCCGGAATTTCAATTTATTTATGTTTGTACAGGTACTACCGAAGGGAGGACTGACCAAGAGTCGAAGCCAAACAGACGGCGATCGCTGAGTGCGCACGCGTGTGTGTGTGTGTGTTTGCTACGCCGACCGCGTGCAGAAAGAACGAATGCATTCTCGCACGCCGTTCGGTCGTACGCAAGCACCTTGCCGTTACCTGGTACGTTTTTCGCGCTCAGACCCACCCCTCGAGTGGCGTCATCGTTAAGGACAGCCTGCAGCCCTATAACAATCCTTCGAACGCCAAAATTCTAATCACTCCCATTCAAAAACTATTTGACGGAGACAAAAGAGCCTTGCCAGTTATACTCGGGGTACCCTGCTGAGCCCGCCAATCCCGAGTGTACAGGTTATTATAAATCACCTATCTATATGTAAATGTATTAATCAGTCATTTTAAGTTCTGCCATTAAGAATAGTTTGAATTATGTGTTATTAAATAATATCGATTCAGTTCGTTTGAATATCACCAATTAGTCCATGTTTATTACCTGCTCGCAGAGTGTAGATTATTCGAATTCACGCGGTTTATATCGCAGACGTCAATGAAACCTAACCTCAAAATCTTGATTCGCCAACTACGGCTGCACTGATCCGGCTGACATCCGGCACAGATCAGGCGTGCCGTGGCACGGCGTCTTTGGACGCCATATTACGGCGACATACAGGCTACCGTACTTCGGCCTGTTTAGGGTGCCCCCTCGCGCCCGTACTAAGATTCCACCGATCCGGTCCACCCATGGCACAGATCAGGCCTACCGTAACCTGGCGTCCATGGACGCCATATTCCGGCAGCATACAGGCTACCGTAGTTCGGCCTGTTCGAGGTGCCTTCCTGCGTCCGTACTAAGGCTTCACTGATCCGGTCGACATACGGCACAGAGCAAGCGTGCCGTAACACGGCACGCGGTACAGGCTATCGTACTTGGCCCTGTTCAGGGTGCCTACTCGCACCCGGACTAAGTTTCCACTGGTTCGGGGGACTTCCCGCTTTTATCAGACATGCCGTACTACGGTATTACGAACCGCAGGTTGATAGCGGCCTGATCAGTCTTCAGGCTGCCGGATCAAAATTTCTAGTCGGGGCTGTTGTCAAAACCGGTGGTCACGATATCTCGAGATCTGGTCGGTAGATCTTCAAATTTAGATGCATTCGAACCTCGATATAACGAATCTCAAAGGACGTTCGTTATATCGAGTTTTCGTTATACCAAAGTCATGGCCTTAAAATGTTCGTAAACAAATATGTTGGTATTATAAATATGGGGATATTTGTCAAAGAAATAAAGGTTCAAATTAGAGCATTTTTTACAAGCAATTAGCAATTAGAGCACAATGTATAATATATGATTATGGCGTTGGATCAGAGTTTCGGGTGTCGATCGGAAAGGAATGCCCAAATATTCGTTATATCAAGGATTTTGTTATGTCGAGGTTCGTTATATCGAGGTTCGAATGTACGATATTCTTGGATGCTTTGTTGCACTAGCTACAATCGGGCATCTCGAAAAAAATTCATACAAAGGTTTAAGGCGATGTATCACACGCTGGAAAAATTCGACGCCGCCTCCCGTCACGGCGGTAGTGCAGAGTTCGCAGTTTTTAGCTACGAGCCGCCGCTTACTATCGCCCGATGGCGCAGCGAACGTTTTCTATAGGGCCTCCAAGGAGACTAGAGTATAGGAGTGAACATTTAATGTACGTGATTGATTTAAAAGAAATTTTAATAAAGTATCAAATGACTGTGATGATTACCTATTGAGTTTAAGATTTTAAAAATTTTCTTCCAAAATAAACAAAAACTCGAAATTTACATTTCTCAGTTACATATTGAGTTGTGTGATCACGGAGAGTTCGAGAGAAACTGAGTGGTGTCTTAATTTCGTGAAGCTTATTAGAGTCTTTATTTTGCGAATCGGGGGAGAAAGATCCTTTAGGCAGTGACGTGTCAAGAGAAATAAAATTGGTGCGTCATGTTAAGAGTATTTAAAATTAAATTATAGTGTCAATAATTTAAAAATTGTTATGTCAAGTAAAGTATTGTAAAATATTTTAATAGTTATATAATAGAGTTATAGATCGAGCTTAGTTTTTGTATGTCAGTTCGAAAATTTATGGCGTTGGAGTGTGCCTTAATTTGGATCATTTCTAGGATTAGTCTTTTTTTAGCCAATTTTTATCGTTTAAAATTTTTACATTGTCGAATTGAAAGTCATGTTTTTGTTCTATTGCATGTTGTGCTAAGGCTGTGTGTATTGTGGTAGTATGTTTTAGGCTATTTTTATGTTCTTTTATTCTGGTTTCAAGGTATCTTTTGGTTTGGCCGATGTATGTGGCATTGCTATCCTTACAATCGATTTTGTAAACTATGTTGGATTTTTGGTTGTCATTTATTTTGTCTTCGGTGGAGCTAGTAATCGATGAAATGTTGTGTTTATTGTTTGTGACTAATGTTATGTTGTATTGTTGGAAAAGACGAATTGGTTGATGATGGATGGTTTTTGTGTAAGGAACATTTATTAGTCTGGAAGAATCAAAATTGTTGTTATTCTTTTTTTGATTGTTGATTGTGGAAAGCCGATGTTTTATTATTTTTTCTGTGAAAGAGATCGGATAGCAATTTTGTGTCATCGTGTTACTAATAAGTTTGAGGTTTTCTTTGTGAAATGAAGGATGAGATAATTTTATTGCTCTGTCAACTAGCATGTAAATTATGGCTTTTTTGGGAAAGTGGGTGGTGTGAAAAGCAATTTATGAATCTGCCTGACCAGGTTGGTTTCCTATACCAATTTGTGATAATTGAATTTTGTTTATGGATTAAAAGTATATAAAGAAACGGGATTTTTTTATCTACTTCATTTTCTGATGTAAATTGTAATTTTGAGTTATATGAATTAAAAGTCTTTTTGGTGGATTCAATTTTGTCTGTTGGTAGAGCAATAATAATATCATCAACATATCTTTTACGTAGTGGTCATGAAAATTTTAATTTTTCCAGACAATTTGTTTCAAGATCAATCATGACGATGTTAGATAGTATTGGAGCCAGAGGTGAGCCCATTGGTAACCCTGAGATTTGTTGGTGGTTTTTATTTTGAAATGTAAAGAAAGTTGAGAACATGATGTATTCTGTGGCTTTAATTATTTCGTTTAAAGGGAATGTTTTTGAAAATAGATTTGATCTTTTTTGAAGGCTTTGAATAACAAGTTGTAAAGGGATGTTGGTATAGAGAGAAACAACATCAAACGAGACCAATTTGTAGCTGAGTGGAATTGAGATGTCAGAAAGTGAATGTTTTAGGTGGAAACTATCTTTGACGTGTGAATTAGTCGTATTGATTAATTTAGAAAGTTTAGATTGTATAAATTCAGCTAGTTTATGTGTTGGACCATTTATTGATGATACTATTGGACGAAGTGGATAATTATTTTTATGAATTTTTGGCAGACAATAGAGACGAGATAGGTTGCAATTTTCAGCTTTTAAGTATTTGTATTTTGTTTCATCAATGATTTTAAGGGTTTTCGATCTGGAGAGAATATTGTTAATGCCTTTTTGTAGAGTGTTGATGGGATTTCTATTTGTTAATTTGTAAGTTGAGGAATCTGCGAGTAAATTATGAGTTTTTGTAATGTAGTCTGATTTGTTAAGAATGACTGTTGAATTTCCTACCTAAAAGTTGAATTTCCTACCTAAAAGTTGAGGGTTGTTTTTTAAGAATGAGGACGTGTGTTTTATAATTTAATTAGTGTTGGAAAATGATGATGGAGTATTTATTTTGTTTAAGATTTTAGTGAATCTGGTTCTAATTTCGATTTGTCTAGGTTTGTTGAGTAAAAAATGTAATTTGGACTCAAGTTCGGAGATTGATTTGTGGATACGAGTTTTTATGTTTGAGAGTTTGAGGTAAGGAAAACAAAACTTTTCACCTAGAGAGAAGAATGTGGAAATGTGTAGCGGAATATCAATGTTGGAGAGATTTATAAGCCATTCTTCCGTTTTATTTAATGTGATTGTCGAATTTATATTATTCAGAGGATCAGTGGAAAGATTATTATTTGTGTCCTGTTGTCTATTAGTAAGAGTTGAGCATAAGATGTTGTGATTTTGCGTTGTTTGATTTATGTTTTGATAATTTAGGTGATGTATATTGTTCTTGTTCAGATTTGTTTGTGATGATATTGTTCTTAAAAATTCGTCATGATTGAAAATGTGAAGATGTATGTTCTTGGTTCGTTGAAATCTAAGGTTTTGAAGTTTTTTTTGTGTTTTTCATATGAGAGTTTCATATGAGAGATATGAGAATTAATATAATAATACGAATATAAATATATTTCCGCTTACTTTTCTGAATTATAATTTATTTAGCATAAGGACGGGTGTGAGTAAAGCGTAAACAATATTTTAGAAGATAAATAAGTTGTAATTTAGATTTATTATTATATTTAAATTAACGTATAAACTAAAAAAATAAGCGATCAGAGTGTGCGATACATTTTTTTGTATACATTAATAACGCAGAGAATCAAGAGCTAAATAAGCATTGAAATCATCTAAAAGCCTCGCTCGTGCCGTCGGGTGACGTCACGCGCGAGTCGTGCTCAGATTGCTTCTTCCCTCGAAGCCTTCGTTTCGGCTTGGCCGCACATGAACGTGCTCAGCGTCCATGGATTGGTGTAGCTGCCGAAGGCGCGGTCGGGAAACTTCGATGGCGCTCGGCTCTTTCCGAAGACGTCCGAGCGTCGCTCGCTCACGGACACGCGCTACTGTGATGGTGTGATGGGCGCGCAATGGACTAGAGAGGGGGTAACTTTTGCGCGCGATCTGGCTGCACTGGTGGTACGTTTCTATGCTTGAGACCAAGCATGAGGCGTGGATCTGCTCTGCGTGCAGAGTCTGGCAAAAATGGTTTCCCCGATCATCGCTCTCGCGAAAGAGCGATGCAATTAATTAATAATTATGTGAATGAACAATTCACGCACACACATGCACATATATATGTATATAAATGCGTCTGGCCATTCCGCCCCGATTCAAGAATTATAAACATTTTCAGCAAACGATGATGGTAGAGAGGCTCGCTCTACGAAAAAGAGGTGATATTTAATAATATATTGTTTAAACAATATAGTTCCACCGTTTTTCTCACTACGGTCAGAAATTCGATTTCGATCGGAATTTCTAGATAGCATTATCGTTGAGAACGCCCTCTGTCAAAACGTAGTGACATTAAACCATTTTTGTGACATTAAATATCCCGGCGGAGGGAAAGGGGTGGGGGTGGTGTTAGAGAGTGGGGAGGCTAGTTTTTGGTGACGATGTCTTCCAGGCGATAGCTGGACCCGCGGGCGAGAGGGGGAAGCCACTGTCGACTCTGTGGGGGAGGGGGCATCATAGAGTCGGAGGTCCTTGAAAACCCATAAAATCTGATAATTTATTATCAACATTATAGATGTAAGCCGAGCATTTTTGTCTAGACTATTCACAGGAGTTTAGATATATAAAAAAAACAACTTAGACAAATGTGTGGGATCTCAGGGGGGAGCGGGGTGGGGGGGCTCCAGCGCGGGGAAGCCAAGTGCGGGGGTACGGCAGAGGGGGGAGGGGTCACCGGGCGCGTGTGACATCACAGAGGGGCCTCTGTGGAGGGGGGCCATGGGGTCCGTGAAGCGACTGGCGGGAGGGGGAGGGAGAAGCCGGCGGCGATGAGTGTTTTCCGCGCGCGCACGTGTGTGTGTGTGTGTGTGTGTGTGTGTGTGTGTGTGTGTGTGTGTGTGTGTGTGTGTGTGTGTGTGTGTGTGTGTGTGTGTGCGCGCGCGCGCGCGCGTGTGTGTGTGTGTGTGTGTGTGTGTGTGTGTGTGTGGAACGAAGGGGGAGGGGGTAAAAAGAATGCTTCGAATTAAATGACAATGAAACAATAGTTTATTAATAATTAAATTGAACAATGACCTTGCATAGTATATATTATACATAAAATCTTTGGTGTGTGTGTGTGTGTTTGCCTGTTTTTCAGTGTTTCAAATTATTTTATCTTAAATATCCGCAGCGGATCAATCATCCTGGAACATAACAAATAATGTATCTTATTAACCTATCAAACATGTTCATATTTTGAATCATACTAAAGATAATACGAACCATCGACCAAGTATAAGTTCACACAGGTGGGGCACGTGTCGCGCATTGAAACTTGGTGAGTCGACCCGCCGCAGTTGGTACAAAATATCTCCTGGATCTTGTTAAACCGTTCGCTGAAGTGGCCACATCTTTCAATTAGTCGATCAACCGCGCCCCGCATATCGAAGTATCACAGCACGCAAAATTTCGCCCCGATCATTTTCGGTGAGGTATTCGTAGTTCACACAGCCCATGACGCCCCGGTTCAACCCATTTATTTGCTACTGGTCAACTACGATTTCACGCACATAATGGACTTCCTTATCTGAGGCATCACCCAATACACTATCAAATGATTCCGTATCACTGTCCATCTCGGCCAGTTCCATGTCATCATGTGCAAGCACTTCAATGTCCGCGCACTCATCATCGTCATCATCGGCGATATCAATAACGTCTTCGTCTACCCCAACTTCCACTTCGTCGTCATGGGCGATATTCACGACAACCTCCATCTCGTCATCGACGAGATCAATCATTTCAATTTGGTTCGACATTTTTCTTAACTGATTTTCCGTTTTCCGACTCTTCCACAATGACACCTCGGAGGTTGAAGACTGGAATGGCGAAAACTGCTGTTCCGATCCGTCTTCGGATTTCGATTTTTGGATCCTCATAGGCTTATAGTAGGGTGGGGGATGACCAACAGGATGTGTAAATAGTTTTCAACATTAGTTGGGACTTGTGGAAAACAAAACCTTGCAAAATGGTGCATCCTGGCCAGGGGATAAACGAAAAGTTTTTTTTCTTTAACTATCCCTGTGGGGGTAGGCATCTGCTGTCCAGAAAAGTGTGCACTCGTAGAGGTGAAAGCTGGCCAGGCTCGCCAATTATTGACTTTCGCGATCTCTACAAAACAGCGTCTAGGTCATGGAGACTGAACTGGCGTATTATAAAGAGCATCTTAGAGTTTTTAATATATATTACCACGTGTTCCAATATGTATGAAGTCCAGCCTGTCGCGAATCATAGGGCTCTTCGCAGAGCAACATCAAACCTATTCACGTGACACTGGAGGCTATACAGTTCTTACCAAATCAGCCATATTCTTAAGGCATTTTTTTTTTATTCGTCGACGTTCGAGCCAGCCTCCGAGCATAGGGAACATTTAAAAAAAATATATTATTCCGCTCAAGTAATGTCTTGGCTATCCAAAACACATACGAAAACAAGGTATTTATTACAAAACGATCAACTTTGTGGATCTATGGCCGGAGCATTTTTTTAGGCTTCGACCGCTGATCCCACTGCATGCACCATTTGAGCATAGATGCACTCGCGGCCTGGAATACTCACAAAAATACTTTTCTTTTTTGCTCCCGTTGAACCCCGACCGGCTCGTTCTGTGTATGTATTTATTTTTCATGCTTTCCACGTTAAAATATATCAGCGTGATATTAAAAAACTCTGGTGGAGGTGATTCTATTACATTTTCCGAGCTAGAAGGGAACGACAAAAATATTTTCTGATGGGAGACCATTTTTAATCATCGAGAGCGCTCAAAAGTGGCCACACTTTGAATAAAGCAGTGAGTCAACATATCTCTCTGGGAAGACTATTCAACTCGTTAATATGGAGAACAACAATGAACCGTCAGAAGAAATCTTGCACAACCAAGCTACGCTCTTAAGTTCGATTGACGACTTTGCTGTGTGGGAGCAACAGATCGTCGAGTTCATCGAAGTACTGAAAACGCAAAGCCGAATTAAGCGCCAACGATTATCAACTAAACATCAATAGTCATTGATATGCCAAATACCGCATCTGGAAGGATTGAAGTATTCCCTGTACAGGCATTCTATATGCATGGGTGCAGGACACAGCGGTGATGGGTTAATGTGGCGAGAACTTGACTTGAACGCGTGATGGCCTATACTTTAACCCCTGCTTGATGAATTTCAACAACGCGGAAGTGGTTGAGCTTTACGAAAAATACGTAATCTTACAATAAATGTAAATAAGTATAAATCAATGTGCGTTAAATATTATATCGCATTGCCACGGGAAATAATGATTATGAGGGCTGCGATTAATGTGCAATCAAGAGATAATACACGTTTCGCATGGGTGACAGTCACACCTGTATACCCAGCTGAACGAAACAGTGACCACGGATCTTCTTACATGCACTATTCAACGGTATTGAATCTATCGAATATTGGTTCCCAGTAACTATAGGTCAAATTAAAATACAAAAATTGTACTTCAAAACAATTTATCCATCAATGTGTAAACCACCGAAGAAGACAGTGCTCTGATACGCGTGGCTCAACATAAGAAGAAGAAAAGCATATCAATTTGCTGTACATACAAGATACCGAAGATAACAATGTATGAGATATCACATAGATAAAGAACCTGTCAAGCCTCGTGAGCGCAGAACAGAGACAACCATTAAAATATATATATATGCCATCGGTGTATGAAGTTTACAAAATTACTATATCGTTATATGTGCTAGACGAATTAAACAACAATCCATTATTTCGCAGGTGTCGGCATTACTTTAGATCACCGGATAAACTGCAATCACATGAGATTATGGAGCAATAAAGCACTGCGCCATCCGACTATCAAATGATACCAATAAGTGGATCCAAATCATCAACTCCAATCGGAAAGCAACACATCCATTCACTGTAAATGCCTATTTGGAGTGATTTTATTTACTAATATAGAGAGAGGATAAGAGTGTGCAAAGACTGATGCGAAGAACGTAGCAGAGGATATGTATCAATATCATGAAGTATTTACTATTGAATACCACATGTGTTTTTCATATGATGAATCGCTATCATAGTATCGATCACATCACAGCGCCGATTTCATATCATAGTTTGTGACAAAACTGGAAAAACTAATGCTGTGCATAAAATACATTTTCTACGAAAATTAATGCTCGTCATGAGTTAATTCTAATACCTTCACGCTATGGCAATAATTGTGCATTCAGTCATCATCAACTACTAGAGGTTGAATTACTCAAGATACAATGGCGTATGCCCCACATAATATTAGATGATATCAATAAATTATCATTACTTCGATCATTGGAAAGTGGGCGATACTTGAATGTGAGTTTTCGCTCTTGGGATGTATACGACTGTCCATCGCTTCAAAGCACAACGAAACATTCATGGACCGTAAAAGCTGCCGCCCAACTAGAGAAACCAAAATATGTAATTGGTGCGGTGCAGACTGGTAAAAAAGATAATGGATGGTAAAGGACATTATGTTATTCACCGACTGCAAACTCACAAGTGCTAAACTTTATCTCAATTCAAGATTCTTTTCTCAACATGACTCGAATTTGGACTTCAAAAAAGTTTCGACATTTTGTTCAATAGATACCCTCGATTTTGTAAATACCATTATGACTGCAATAGTGATCGTTCTTTACTAACCATCGCCAAGTCTTAATGTAACGACCCTCTCACGGTTAATGATTGATCGCATCAGAACGAGCCTGTAAAAAATGCTACCGTAGATGTGTGAATAGAGTTCGAATGCAAAGAAGATTCACCACCGAATACAACTGCATATTGTTTTTAATCTTACATGATCGCGTTGTTGAATATTGTCCATTGACCGACATTATCCGTAAAAATTGCATAGATCAGCAAAATCTGCGAGATACGAAGCATCATGGTTGATTCGCAATCATCATGGTCTAAAGTGGGCATATGGAAACATTCCATATAGCATGGCTGAAGGGATTCAATAACAGCTGGAGTTGAAGGTTCAACGGACGACGACATGTGTCCTATCGTATATGTTAAGGGTCATGAAAAACGAGAATGGCTTGCTGATATAATGAATATGAAAAATGAGCTATTTATTGAGTCGGTGAGACTTTGACGATATGGATGTCTTAAGTAAATTAGATGGAAGTTTTACTCCAAGATGTGAAAAGCATAAAAACAGTTGTGCCTTACAAAATGTATTTACGATATGTAATTGGTGGCTGAATCATAAAGATTCATGCAAATAAAATAAATGTAATGTTATATACTTTTTATTTTCCTCACCCCGTACTTACTTATGTCAGCATCACCAAATATCAGATTGTGCAACTGAAAACAATATTACTTTCGAATGTGAAACTCATTTTTTTTTGTATGGAATTTGATTGAAAATAAATTAATATAATCGCCCAATGATAATCGATGACATTCATCAGTATACGTTCGTTAGATGTTCGTGAGACATTCAAGAGACTTTCGAAAACGTTCATAAGAAGTTTGAAGACATTCATGAGAGGTGCGAAGAACTTCAGAGACTTTCGAAGACATTCAAGAGATCTTTGACAATATTCATAATACGTTTGAAGACATCGATGAGGGGTTCGAAGACGCTTGAGAGACTTTCAAAGACATTCACGAGGGGTTTGAAGACGTTCAAGAAACTTTGAAATACGGTCAAGAGAATTTCGACGACATTCATAAGACGTTTGAAGACGTGCATGAGGCCTTCAAAGAGTTTCAAGAGACTTTCTACGACGATCGTGAGACGTTTGAAGATGTTCGTGAGACATTCAAAAAACTTTCGAAAACGTTCATAAGAAGTTTGAAGACATTCATGAGAGGTACTAAGACCTTCAGTGACTTTCGAAGACATTCAAGAGATCATTAACGATATTCATAATACGTTTGAAGACATCGATGAGGGGTTCGACGACGTTTTAGAGACTTTCAAAGACATTCACGAGGGGTTTGAAGACGTTCAAGAAACTTTAGAATACGTTCAAGAGACTTTCGACGACCCTTAACGCGGTCCTCTAGTTTCTCGGCTGTTTTTTTACGGCTTTTTCAATAATTTTTTACGGGCAAAGCATCGAAATAATCAATCTCATTGTTTTTGCATAATCTTTATTAACATTTAAATAAGCTTGACAAATTTTTTGAAGTCAAAATATATAATAGAATAAACGTTATAGTGGCCGACAGGAAGACATCAAGTAAAAGAGGTGCTTGACGGTGACCAAGATTGCGGCTGTTCTGCTTATCTGAAATAAAAAAACCAAACGGCATTTTAATCTTCATATTTAAGACTAGCGATTGAACTAGAGTGAATTCTAAATTACAAAAATTGACTTTTTTATACACTTTTGAAAATTACATTCTATTTTTTACTAATTTTTTCTTAAGTTTTTCGCTCGTACAAAAAACCATCGAAGCAATCATGATAATCCTAGTTCAGTCGCTGGCTTATAACATATCAAAGATGCTGTATAAATTTGAACAAGATCGGTGCAGTAGTTTCTGAAATATCGTGGTCACCGTTTCGAAAAATGATGTTTCGAGAAAAACGCGCTTGAAAGTATACCTGCTCCGTATACCTGCTCCGTTCCAGGGCCGTAACTTGTGAACCACTTCGAATATCGAAAAATCCTTTGGCACACATTTTCTACACATGTTGTAGATGTGATTTATGAAAAAAAAATCGATTTTTTCGACCCGAGAAACTAGAGGACCGCCTTAAGAGACTTTCAAAGACATTCACGCGAGGTGCGAAGACATTCAGAAACTTCCGAAGACATTCAAGAGTTCTTTGACAATATTCATAATACGTTTGAAGACATCGATTAGGGGATCGACGATGTTTTAGAGACTTTCAATCAAGAAGACTAGAGCTAAGGAGTACGAACGCAGTGTTCAAGAAACGTCCATGGAAATCCAGATGAGAAGGGTGGCGCTGCTCTTCACCGAACCGAATTGAAATCAGGAACGAACCAGTGCCGTACAAAATGCAGAAAGCACCCCTTGCTACTGCATATCATAATTTGATCAAATTAATTTAAAAACAGTGCCGTACGATATGCAAGAAGCACCCTTTTCTTCTTCATATGGAACGGTAATTGGATCAAATTAATTGTGAAAGCAGTTGGTGCAGGAAATTTCTTTATATTAGATAGATAGAAGTCTTCTATAGATAATATAGATTGTTTTGGAGAATAATAACGAAATGTGAAAATTTAGTCAATATGTTTCTTTTCATTGCAGAAGCAGCAATAAACAAAATTTATTTATAGACCCAAGAAAATTCATGCGAATTTTGAATGCAGACAAAATTTTACAAATGACCAGACATCATGATACGTGGTACAGATAAAGAATAATAATGAAATAAAGAAATTAAGTCAATGTTTTCTTTTTCGCTGAGGAAGCAGTAACAAACAAAATTCATTTATAGACATAAGAAAATTCATAAGAATTTTGAATCTAGACAAAACTTCTAAAATTATCACTCATTATGATATCATATTCACACATTATAATATGCTGTACAGATAAATAATAATAACGCAATACAGAAATGAAGTCAATATATTTTTGTTTTCGTTGCGGAAGCACTAACAAACAAAATTCATTTATAAACACAAGAAAATTCACAAGAATTTTGAATCAAGACAAAACTTTTACAAATTATCACACATCACATTCACATGTTATGATACACTGTACAGATAAATCGATCTCACAGATTTGATTTTTTCCGCTAGATCGCACTAGAAAGGATCCTCCCATGATATGATAATAGTTTATGACTCTGACAAAATTCATAATAATTCTGAAACTGGACAAAACCTCTACAAATTATCACACATTATGATACGCTGTACAGACAAAGAATAACAACTAAATACAGAAATTAAGTCAATATGTTTTTTTTCGTTGCAGAAGCAGTAACAAACAAAATTTATTTCTAGATACAAGAAAATTCATGAGAATTTTGAATTCAGATAAAGCTTTTGCAAATGATCACACATCATATTCCCATCGATGATACGCTGTACAGATAGAGAATAATAACGAAGTACAGAAATTAAGACAATATATTTTTTTTTCATTGCGGAACCAGTAACTAAGAAAATACATTTATAGACACAAGAAAATTGATATAAATTTTGAATCACATCATATTCACACGGATGATACGCTGTACAGATAGAGAATAATAACGAAATAAAGAAATTAAGACAATATTTTTTCTCCGTTGTGGATGCAGTAACAGAATTTATTTATAAACACAAGAACATTCATAAGAATTTTTCAATCCAGATAAAAGTTTTACAAATTATCACATATCATATTCCCATATTATGATACTATACGTTACACAGATAAAAAATAATAACGAAATACCGAAATTCAGTCGATGTTTTCTTATCGTTGCGGAAGCAGTAACAAACAAAATTTATTTATAAACATCAGACAATACATAACACTCCTTCGATAGTTTTCACCGCAGATCACGATAAATATATTTTACACCGAGACACAATTATTTTTTATTAAACGCGAAATTCGTTAGTCCGCACGGTCCGCACACGCTTTATTTCAACATGGATGACAAGCAGGAATCATCTTTGGCGGATGGCGTCGGTTGCGTTCTTGTCGCTCAGTTCATTTCGGTTCGGTGATGAACAGCGACGCACGCGGTGAAACCGCCAACCACTAATAACTGGATTTCCGTGGACGCTTTTGGATCGTGATCGCCGTAAGCGTTCGGACTCCTTAGCTCTAGTCTTCTTGCTTTCAATGACATTCACGAAGGGTTTGAAGGCGTTCAAGAAACTTTCGAATACGGTCTAGAGACTTTCGACGACATTTATAATACGTTTGAAGACATTTATGTGGGGTTCGAAGACTCTTAAGAGACTTTCAAATACATTCACGGGAGGTTTGAAGACGTTCAAGAGGCTTTCGAAGACGTTCCGTAATCTTCGACGACATCCATAAACCGAAGACTTTCATGACGTTTGAGTTTCGCTGGAATTGTTTGGGTTTGTTTGGGATTTTCACAGTTTTGGTGGAACGTGTTTGAGTTTGTTTGGGTGCGCACCCCAACACACCCAAACACGTTCCACCAAAACTGTGAAAATCTTCGACGACATCCATAAACCGAAGACTTTCACGACGTTTGAGTTTCGCTGGAATTGTTTGGGATCTTCACAGTTTTGGTGGAACGTGTTTGGGTGTGTTTGGGTGCGCACGCAATTTGGTGGAATGTGTTTGGGTGTGTTTGGGTGCGCACCCAAACAAACTCAAACACGTTCCACCAAAACTGTGAAAATCCCAAGCGTTTACAGTTCATGAATGTTTCGTTGTGCTTTGAAGCGATGGACAGTCGTATACATCCCAAGACCCAAAACTCACATTCAAGTATCGCCCACTTTCCAATGCTCGAATTAATGATAATTTATTGATATCATATAATATTATGTGGGGCATACGCCATTGTATCTTGAGTGATTCAACCTCTAGTAGTTGATGATGACTGAATGCACAATTATTGTCATGGCGTGAAGGTACTAGAATTAACTCATGACGAGCATTAATTTTCGTAGAAAATGTATTTTATGTACATCACTAGTTTTTCCAGTTCTGTCACAAACTGTGATATGAAATCGGCGCTGTGATGTGATCGATACTATGATAGCGGTTCATCATATGAAAAACACATGTGGTAATCAATAGTAAATACTTCATGATATTCATACATATCCTCTGCTACGTTCTTGTCATCAGTCTTTGCACACTCTCATCTTCTCTCTATAATTAGTAAAAAAAACCCTCCATGTAGGCATTTACAGTGAATGGATGTGTTGCTTTCCGATTGGAGTTGATGATTTGGAGCCACTTATTGGTATCATTTGATAGTCGGATGGCGCAGTGCTTTATTGCTCCATAATCGATCTCATGTGATTGCAGTTTATCCGTTGATCTAATGTAATGCAGACACCTGCGAAATAATGGATTGTCGTTTAATTCGTCTAACACATATGACGATATAGTAATTGTGTTAACTTCACACACCGATGGCATATATATATTTTTTAATGGTTACCTCTGTTCTGTGCTCACGAGGCTTGACAGGTTCTGTATCTATGTAATATGTCATACATTGTTATCTTCGGTATCTTGTATGTATAGCAACCTGATATGCTTTTCTTCTTCTTATGTTGAGCCACGCGTATCGGAGCAATGTCTTCTTCGGTGGTACACACATTAATGGATGAATTGTTTTGAAGCACAATTTTTTTTTTAAATTTGACCTACAGTTATTGGGAATCCAATATTCGATAGATTCAATACCGTTGAATAATGCATGTAAGAAGATCGGTGGTCACTGTTTCGTTCAGCTGGGTATAAAGCTGTGACTGTCACCCATGCGAAACGTGTATTATCTCTTGATTGCACATTAATCGCAGCCCTCATAATCATCATTTCCCGTGGGAATGAGATATAACATTCAACGCATATTGATTTATACTTATTTACATTTATTGTAAGATTACGTATTTTTCGTAAAGCTTCCACGTTGTTGAAATTCATCGAGCAGGGGTTAAAGTATATACCATCACGCGTTTAAGTCGAGTTCTCGCCACATTAACTCATCACCGCTGTGTCCTGCACCGATGCATATAAAATGCCTGTACATGGAATACTTGAATCCTTCCAGATGCGGTATTTGGCCTATCAATGACTATTGATGTTTAGTTGATAATCGTTGGCGCTTAATTCGGCTTTGCGTTTTCAGTACTTCGATGAACTCGACGATCTGTGTCTCCCACACAGCAAAGTCGTCGATCGAAGTTAAGAGCGTGGCTTGGTTGTGCAAGATTTCTTCTGATGGTTCATTGTTGTTCTCCATATTAACGAGTTGAATAGTCTTGCCAGAGAGATATGTGAACTCACTGCTTCATTCAAAGTGTGGCCACTTTTGAGCGCTGCCGATGATTAAAAATGGTCCCCCATCAGAAAATATTTTTGTCGTTCCCTTCTAGCTCGGAAAATGTAATAGAATCACCTCCACCAGAGTTTTTTAACATCACGCTGATATGTTTTAACGTGGAAAGCATGAAAAATAAATACATACACAGAACGAGCCGGTCGGGGTTCAACGGGAGCAAAAAAGAAAAGTATTTTTGTGAGTATTCCAGACCGCGAGTGCATCTATGCTCAAATGGTGCATGCAGTGGGATCAGCGGTCGAAGCCTAAAAAAATGCTCCGGCTATAGATCCACAAAGTTGATCGTTTTGTAATAAATACCTTGTTTTCGTATGTGTTTTGGATAGCCAAGACATTACTTGAGCGGATTAATATATTTTTTAAAAATGTTCCCTATGCTCGGAGGCTGGCTTCGAACGTCGACGAATAAAAAAAAAATGCCTTAAGAATATGTCTGATTTGGTAAGAACTGTATAGCCTCAAGTGTCACTTGAATAGGTTTGATGTTGCTCTGCGAAGAACCCTATGATTCGCGACAGGCTGGACTTCATACATATTGGAACACGTGGCAATATATATTAAAAACTCTAAGATGCTCTTTATAATATGCCAGTTCAGTCTCCATGACCTAGACGCTGTTTTGTAGAGATCGCGAAAGTCAATAATTGGCGAGCCTGGCCAGCTTTCACCTCTACGAGTGCATACTTTTCTGGACAGCAGATGCCTACCCCCACAGGGATAGTTAAAGAAAAAAAACTTTTCGTTTATCCCCTGGCCAGGATGCACCATCTTGCAAGGTTTTTTTTTCTACAAGTCCCAAATAATGTTGAAAACTATTTACACATCCTGTTGGTCATCCCCCACCCTACTATAAGCCTATGAGGATCCAAAAATCGAAATCCGAAGACGGATCGGAACAGCAGTTTCCGCCATTCCAGTCTTCAACCTCCGAGGTGTCATTGTGGAAGAGTCGGAAAACGGAAAATCAGTTAAGATAAATGTCGAACCAAATTGAAGTGATTGATCTCGTCGATGACGAGATGGAGGTTGTCGTGAATATCGCCCATGACGACGAAGTGGAAGTTGGGGTAGACGAAGACGTTATTGATATCGTCGATGATGACGATGATGAGTGCGCGGACATTGAAGTGCTTGCACATGATGACATGGAACTGGCCGAGATGGACAGTGATACGGAATCATTTAATAGTGGATTGGGTGATGCCTCAGATAAGGAAGTCCATTATGTGCGTGAAATCATAGTTGACCAGCAGCAAATAAATCGGTTGTACCGGGGCGTCATGGGCTGTGTGAACTACGAATACCTCACCGAAAATGATCGGGGCGAAATTTTGCGTGCTGTGACACTTTGATATGCGGGGCGCGGTTGATCGACTAATTGAAAGATGTGGCTACTTCAGCGAACGGTTTAACAACATCCAGCAGATATTTTGTATCAACTGCGGCGGGCCGACTCACCAAGTTTCAATGCGCGACACGTGCCCCACCTGCGTGAACTTATACTTGGTCGATGGTTCGTATTATCTTTAGTATGATTCAAAATATGAACATGTTTGATAGGTTAATAAGATACATGATTTGTTATGTTCCAGGATGACGGATCCGCTGCGGATATTTAAAATAAAATAATTTGAAACAATGAAAAACAGGCAAACACACACACACACACACACACACCAAAGATTTTATGTATAATATATACTATGCAAGGTCATTGTTCAATTTAATTATTAATAAACTATTGTTTTATTGTCATTTAATTCGTAGCTTTCTTTTTACCCCCCTCCCTCTTCGTTCCACACACACACACACACACACACACACACACACACACACACACACACACACACACACACACACACACACACACACAGACACAGACACAGACACAGACACAGACACAGACACAGACACAGACACAGACACACACACAGACACAGACACACACACAGACACACACACAGACACACACACAGACACACACACAGACACACACACAGACACACACACAGACACACACACAGACACACACACAGACACACACACAGACACACACACAGACACACACACAGACACACACACAGACACACACACAGACACACACACAGACACACACACAGGCACACACACAGGCACACACACAGGCACACACACAGACACACACACACAGACACACACACAGACACACACAGACACACACACACACAGACACACACACACACAGACACACACACACAGACACACACACACAGACACACACACAGACACACACACACAGACACACACACAGAGACACACACACAGGCACACACACACAGACACACACACACAGACACACACACACAGACACACACACACAGACACACACATACAGACACACACACACACAGACACACACACACAGACACACACACACACACACACAGACACACACACACAGACACACACACACAGACACACACACAGACACACACACACAGACACACACACACACACACACACACACACACACACGCACGCACGCACACGCACACGCGCACGCGCACACGCACACGCACACGCACACGCACACGCACGCACACACACACACACACACAAGGATGCAGGTGAATGCGTCCAAAAGGTACGCAGAACGAACGCGGGAGATCTGCTGATCGTTCTGAATAAGGAGAGCTCAGCCAAAGCACCGGAATTGCGAAACCAATTCGAAGGTGTTCTTGGTGAATCAGCAACGGTCCAGAGTAAAGTCCAGGAAGTTGATCTGGAGATCAAGGACCTGGAAGAGGACGCGACGAAGGAGGAGATATCGGCGGCCCTGCAGAGAGTCTTGGAACCGGACTATTCCGTCACGGAATACTCTCTTAAGTCTCTGCGTAAAGCATATGGCAGAACTCAGACCGCGGTAATACGACTCATGGTGCCTGCTGCCCGGAAACTTCTGGATACAGGAATCATCCGAGTCGGCTGGTGTAGTTGCAGAATCCGAGAGGTGGTGAGACCACTAAAGTGTTTCAAGTGCTGGAAATTTGGACACTTATCACGGAACTGCAAGAGCAACGTCGACCGGGCTAAAGACTGCATCAAGTGCGGTAACACTGGCCACAAAGTTGCCGAATGCACAACAAGCGCAAAGTGTGTCACATGTGCAGAAGCGGGAGATGGGGCACCCACAGCCCACATCGCAGGTAGCAGCCGGTGTCCAGCGTATACGCGGGCTCTCCAGGCTCTCCAGGCACTCCAAAAACGATGCAAATGAGAGTACTCCAGCTGAACCTCAACCATTGTGAAGCAGCACAGGACCTGCTCATGAAGACTGTGCGCGAGCTGAAGCCTGACTTGGCGATACTCTCGGAACCATATAGACATCTAGACACGCAACCTTGGCAATCTGACGCAAGTGGGAAGGCCGCAATTTGGTCCTGCGGAAAACTTCCATTTCAGGATCTTGCGAGTCGGATGGAAACTGGTTTTGTGAGAATAAAAGCCAAAGGAGTTCATTTCTACAGTTGTTACGCACCGCCTAGTCTGACGATTTATGAGTTTGAGAATTTTCTCGACAACTTAGTCGCAGACGCTAAACAACGCTTTCCGGTAGCCATAGCCGGAGATTACAACGCGTGGGCTGTGGAATGGGGTAGTAAAGTGACGAACAGGAAGGGCCAAGCTCTGCTTAAGGCTATGTCCTTATTGGATGTAGTACTACTTAATGCAGGTACAAAGCCCACTTTTGTTAAAGGTGAAGTCTCCTCTATAGTGAACCTCACTTTTGTGAGTAGTAGCCTGGCAAGAGGAAACCAGTGCCACTGGGTAGTCAGTGATATCTACACTCACAGTGATCATCAAGCGATTCTCTGGGAGATTCGCCGTGACTTCAGCGGAACAGCGAAGGCACCGAAGGCAAACGGGAAGGGCTGGAAAGCGAAAATGTTTGACGCGGACTTGTTTCGTGAAACTTTTGACACCAGCCCCCTCGCAGCGGAAAGTGCAACCGAGAAGGTCGAGGTGGTCATGCAGAGGGTCACCGAAGCATGCGATGCCACAATGCCACGGAAACGTAATGTCGACTTCCGACCGGCGGTACACTGGTGGAGCGAACAAATTGCCGGCCTCCGAAGGGAGTGTCATCGAACTCGCCGCCTAGCGCAACGAGCTCGAGGCAAACGCTCGTTCCCCGATTTGGAAGAACAGCACAGGAAGGCGCGCTTGAAGCTTAAAAAGGCTATCAAGCAGAGTAAAGCTGAAAGCTGGGGCGAACTGCTCAGCGAGGTGGAAGATGCTCCCTGGGGCAGGCCGTACAAAGTCGTAATGACTCGGCTGAAAAGCCAGCCAATGCCATCGCCTGTGGACGCAGCCCTGCTGGAAAAAATTGTTTCACATCTGTTCCCTGAGCAACCCGAGGAGGACTACCAACTCGAGGAGGACGTCGATGAGGTCATCCCAGCCATTACTGAAGAAGAGCTTCTTACGGCGATTGCCAGGGTGGGCAACAATAAAGCCCCCGGCAGGGATGGGATACCCAACATCGCACTCAAGGCAGCGATCAAGTTGGCACCGGCAATATTCCTGGGCATGTACAATGGGTGTCTCAAGGAAGGAATCTTCCCGGACAAGTGGAAGTGGCAGAAGCTAGTGCTCCTCCCGAAAGGGAAGAAGCCACCGGACGAACCTTCATCCTATCGTCCACTCTGTATGCTGGATACCGCCGGAAAGATCTTCGAGCGCATCATCCATAACAGGATTGAGAAAGTCGTGGACCCTCTACTGGCGGACGGCCAGTTTGGCTTCAGAAAGGAGCGCTCTACTCTGGATGCCATTAACACAGTGGTGAAGCAGGCGCAGGAGTCGACTGCGGGGAAACGATGGGCAAGAGGGTCCAAGAAGTACTGCGCAGTTGTCACTTTCGACGTCAAAAACGCTTTCAACTCGGCAATATGGAAGAGTATCATGGATGCCCTAAAAACATTAGGTGTACCATGGTACCTACGGAGAATAGTGGCGAGTTACCTATGTAATAGGTGGCTCATGTACGACACAGAGGATGGACCAAAGACGTATAGGGTGACTGGAGGAGTTCCTCAGGGCTCTGTACTTGGACCGCTTCTGTGGATCATCATGTACAATGATCTGCTGCTATTAAAATTGCCGAAAGGAGTGTCCATCGTAGCGTTCGCAGATGACGCGGCGCTGATTGTCATCGCCAAATTCCTGGAGAAAATCACCGCACTCTTCGGCGAAGCTTTCGCCAAGATAAAGGAATGGATGTCTTCTGTTGGACTGCATCTTGCAGCCCACAAAACAGAAGTACTCCTCGTATCCAGCAGGAAGGTGATGGAAACGGTGACGCTCAGGGTTGGAAACTCCGAAATCACATCCCAACCGTTCATTCGGTACCTGGGTGTGATTCTCGACGCGAGGCTGAACTTCAAAGAGCAAACCGAGCAGATCAGCAGAAAGGCCGCTGGGGTGGCTACCACACTGGCGCGACTCATGCCTAATGTTGGTGGCCCCAGACAGAAGAGGAGGAAACTGCTGTCATCAGTGACGACCTCAGTGCTCACCTATGGCATACCCATATGGGCTGACGCACTGAAAATCCAGGAGTACCGCAGGAAGGCTGCAGCAACGTATCGCGTCAGCGCCTTGAGGGTAGCCTGTGCGTGTCGTTGTCTCCGAGGACGTTATCAACGTTATCGCGGGAATGCTGCCCATTGAGGTGCTTGCCGAGGAGTGTAGATCGATGTACCAGCAGAAGGGAGCTAGAAACCCCAGTTATGCAAGGACAGAAGCGAGAGCAACCAGTCTCAACGAGTGGCAGACGATGTGGGATGCTTCTCCCAAGGGAAGGTGGACACATCGACTAATCCCGAAGGTGGAGGTATAGGTGAACCGTCTACACGGGGAGCTCAACTATTATCTCACTCAAGTGATCTCAGGACACGGCTGTTTTCGGGCTTATCTCTATAAGTTTAATTATGAAGATTCCCCGGACTGCCCAGCATGTGTAGCAGTCGAGGAGAACGCTGAACATGCATTGTTCCAATGGAGACACGCATCACCCCGGACAACCTGGTTGAGTTGATGCTGAAGTCAGCAGACGCATGGACAGCGGTATCGGCTTATGCTGCCGCAGTGATGAAGGAGTTGCGACGTGCAGAACGTGCGAGGAAGAAGACGACGCCGGAAGACCAGGCAGTCATAGATTAAATCAGCGACACGAACCTCTAAACCACTCATAACATCTAGAGTGGAACGGGGGATGTAAGGTCGTCTGACAACACTGCAGGAAGAGCTACGGCTAAGGCCTCTCCCGCGATGTAATACCTAGCGGTCGTCCCGCGGGAGAATTTGTAAGGCCACAGAGGAATGGGGGTTTTTAGTCGGTGCAAGCCCGACACACGGCAATTATTTGCTACGGTGCGGAGACATTTTCCCGCTAAACCTCTTAAAAAAAACACACACACACACACTCACACACACACGCACGCACACACACACGCACGCACACGCACACGCACACACACGTGCGTGCGTGCAAAACACTCATCGCCGCCGGCTTCTCCCTCCCGCCAGTCGCTTCACGGACCACATGGCCCCCCTCCACACAGGCCCCTCTGTGACGTCACACGCGCCCGGCGACCCCTCCCCCCTCCGTCGTACCCACGCACTTGGTTCCCCGCGCTGGAGCCCCCCGCCCCGCTCCCCCCTGAGATCCCACACATTTGTCTAAGTTGTTTTTTTTATAAATCTAAACTCCTGTAAATAGTCTCGACAAAAATGCTCGGCTTACATCTATAATCTTGATAATAAATTATCAGATTTTATGGGTTTTCAAGTCACCAAAAACTAGCCTCCCCACTCTCTAACACCACCCCCTCCCCTTTCCCGCCGCCGGAACCCCGCACTCGGTTGCCGCATGCAGGATCCCCCCCCCTCCGCCCTGCATACCCCGGCTTCCCCGCGCTCGACTCCCCCACCCCGCTCCCCCCTGAGATCGCGCGGTTACAACCGCTCTAGTTCCTCTACTAAATGAGTTTATGATACACTCATCTTCTGAACGACGCGTATCGATGCTGAATTCGATTTCATCTGAATTCTCCAACAATCGAAGGCGCTAGAGACTTACTCTATAGAAGAGCGGTAAAATAACGCGATTTTAAATTGTTTATTAAAGAAATAGGCTTAAGCAGTATGTATATTTTCGATGCCGTTTGCCTTCGATGAATTCAATATTGGCCAAATTCTCGAGCGAACGGGAATGCTGGAGACTCACTCGCTAAAACATTCAGCATTTCTCTTTCCGTCGACTTTTGTCTTCGGGAGGTTCTGTGAGGAACCAATTCTCTGGCATAGGAAATTGCTAGAGACTCGCTCTCTGGAACAGCGGTTAAGTAATGCGATTGCATTTTTTTAAACATATAATTTTGAGCAGTGTGAATATTGTCGATGCCATTTATCTTCGATAAATTCGATTTCGGTTGAATTCTCGAGCGAGCGGAATCGCTCGAGACTCACTCGCTAAAAGAGTGGTAAAACTTATTGGTTAAACAATAAACAATTTAGCATTTCTTATCTACATCGACTTTTGTCTTCGGGAGGTTCTACGAGGATCGAGTCCTTTAGCAATATATAGAGACTCGCTCTATACACGAGCGGTAAAATAACGCGATTTTCAATTATTTAAACAAATACGTTTGAGCGTATGTATATTTTCGATGCCGTTTGTCTTCGATGAATTCAATATCGGCCAAATTCTCGAGCGAGCGAAATCGCTGGACACTCACTCGCTAAAATATATTGTGAAATGTGAAATGTATTGTTAAAACAATTAATAATTTAGCATTTCTCTCTCCGTTGACTTTTGTCTTCGGGAGGTTCTGCGAGGATCGAATCCTCTAGCAATGAAAATCGCTAGAGACTCGCTCTACAAATGAGCGGTGGAATTTTACGACTTTAAACTGTTTGAACAAATAGGTTTGACTCGAATTATTTTTTAGACGACAGCTATCCAGCGCAGTTTTGCGGTTTTAAACTCTTTGGACAAATAGGCTCGAATACTTTTCGAGCCGCTTTGACGGCGGGATCCTTCGGCCCAGTGAGCCGGCGACCCTCTTCAGAAAAAAATAGATCCGAAATAGTCGAATTCAAATAATCGCATAAATTTTATTTAAGTTTCATCCAAGCAAACATAAAGAAATAATTTGATAAAACGAACTGTTTCCTTTGTCGTAATTTGTCTAAAAAGTAGGTACTTCACTATGAACATTAAAGAGATTTTCAAATTTACAGAGATAATATCATTGTAAATCTAAAACGCCGACTGGAGAATCTATAGATATCTCATGCATTTGATGCATTTTTGTAAGTGAATATAAAGAACGACGAGAGTTTCTTCAATAATTTTACACAAATCTTAATAATTCATAAATCAGCCTTAGAAGTTGGAGCGATGGTCATGAAAAAACGATTAAAAAATACTACAAATGAGACGGGAAAAACCAAGCAATTTCGAGAGATTTATAAAGCTAAGAAATAATCATTCTAGATTTATCAAATTGTAGGCATCCTTTAATTGTATATTTAAGTATAGGTGCAAAACGATTTTATAAAATTCATTTATCATCAAAATGGCGGAGCTGTGGGCAGAGTGTTACAGCAAGGTTGCCGCGAGGGTTGCGATTCGGTGTACAGTCTAGCTTCCCGTAGACTTTGATTTGCAAAAAATTCAAACGTTTTTTCAGTTAGGACATGTACAGTTTCTATTTGGCAGTAACTAAAATGATGAAAATGTAAATTTAAGAGAAAGGCATTTACGGAGAAAAACAACATTTTGCGTGAAATATCTGTAACATTTGTATTAAAAAAGTATTTTTTCTTCTAAGCTCTCTAAAACAATTCTCGTTAAGTAGGAGGTGGTAATATTATCAATATTACTTCCAAGTTTAGACTCAATCGGCTTAATTGTTTTTGAATAATCCTGCACACCAATTTCGAAAATGCAGTTTTGAGAAAAACGGGTTTGAAGTTTAAATAGAAATTGAGTTAAATTGCACTAGATGCTTATGGTAACTAATTACATAACTGTTACAAAGTAATTCAGTTATTAATTACAGTTGTAGTTGTACTTGTGAGTTGTTAATTTAATAACTTTTTGCCCATATCTGCCTGTCCCCCTGCGCTCTCCCTACTACCTGCGGTGGGCGCTCCAAATCCGTGCGATGAGACACAGCGTTGACGAGATGCAACATTCGAATTTTTTCTAATTTTGCTTCGAAAATTTGGAAAAATATTCTACATATGTAGTTTTATCGTTTGAAGAAAAAGAAAAGAAATCGATTTTTTATCGTTCAAAATGTACATCCCGCCTTAAAAAAATTATTAAATAAATGTTGTAAATTTGAAAAAACATATCAAAAAGGAGTACCACCCTCACTTATATACATTTTTCCAACCAGCAACACTACTCTCAGTGAGCTCCGGCGGCAATCAGAGAAGTTTTTCTGCCATGAGGCTGGTAAAAATGTGGCTTAAAATTAGAAGCGGAATGCTTCAGAAATGATTCTCTCCTAGAGTCACTGCTGAACATAGACGGCATTTTTAGGAAAAAATTCAGCTAAAAAAGTGTTGGGCCAGTTCGCAGAAAAAAAAGATTTATTTAATTGAGTATCTACGGAAAATAATGATTAACGACTGGTAACATGAATGATGAAAAATTAGTTGATTATTCTTTAAGGTATTGCAAGAGTTTGATATCAATTTTAACAGCAACTCCAACAGTAGTTAGATTGACTTTGTCTCTCTATATAAAACTAGTTCATGGAATATAAGTGAGTTATTTTTTACCCTACTAGACTGATCTTTGTTTAAATTGCCCCTTGCGAAGGCTGGCTATACAAACTATGGCCCTGTATAACCAGTTATTGTAAAGAAAAACAAGTATGCATATTCTGAATCGTATGAAAACATTTTTCTGTTTTTTTCCTGTGTGAGAAGTCTTTGGAAGAACCAATACTTCCGAAGATCGCCAGAAACTTATTTTCCTTGACAATCATTGGCTATGCTGGGCATTTATCTAGCCAGTCTTCACAAGGGACAATTCATGCAAAGATCAGATCCGCAAGATAAGAAGTAGCTCACTAATGTTCGAAGTTACTAGTTTAACGCAAAGGTTTAAAGTGAATCTTACTACTGTTTAGTCTACCGCAACCACTCTTCGCAACACATGTTCCTTGCAAAGAATAAGTGCATAGGGTCAAACAGTAAATAAGTCAAATTTTTTACTTTGCATAAATCCAGCAACTTTAAATATCAGTGAGCTATTTTACACTCTGCAACACTGATCTATGCATAGATTGTTCCTTGCAAATTCCCTGCAGGATCAACGATTTACAAGAAAAACAAGTTTCTGGTGTGTCTCTGGAATTATTATTTCTTCTAAAGATTCCTTGCGAAGAAAAATAGGAAAAAAAAGGTTTTCGTTCAATCACAAAGACTTGATCTTGTTTATCGTTGAACTACTGGTTGAGCCAGGTAATTGTGAAAACAGCCATTTCAGAGGACAATTTATGCAAAGCGAACCTAACTTACTGTTCGGTCCAGTGTAAACCCTCTCCGAAACAATAATTGTTATAAAGAGTGATGGTAGCAGACTGAACAGTAATAAGATTGACAATGAAAGTGAAAAGTATTAATTTTGTATTTGAAAGGATAAAAATATATTGACATAAATATACCTAACCTTAAAATGCTTCGGCGAATATGTGGACCTGGCTGATAAAAACACCTAATCCTTCGCACGACGTCGAACTTTATCCACTCACACATTTATTAACTTCACACCGGCACTAAATTGTTTAACCCTCAAAGTGTGAAGGGGGGTCGAATGTGTCCGGGCCCAAATTACTTGTTCAAATTTCTCTAACACCGGCGACTTGCGCGCCATTTGAGTGGTACTAGAAAAAAGTAGGGGTAGGTAGGTATATGTGTGCACAAGGCCAGCTGCATCAGTCAGTTTTACGAGGAACGAGCACGGGATCAAATCAGAGCAGGGTCGAATTCGACCCCCCTTCACACTTTACGTAAGTAAAAGTCAGTTTTTTGAGGTTTTTTTCGGTTTTTTATGCATATTTAAACATATTATGCTGTGAGAAATACGTGGATTTTTTTTTCAATTTTTAAAATTTAAAAAATTAAAAAATTTTTTCTTTTTGTTTCTTTTTGAGTTTATTGCTGTACAAATTACAAAACATTTTTTTCTTTTTTTTTCAAATAAAAAAATGAAATAAAATAAAAAAAAATTCTACTCCATTTCACAGCTATGGAGATGAGAACGCCAAATGAAATTTACGATTTACGGAGCCGTGCGGCCATGCAGTATTGTGACGAGGAGTCCGAAAACGAAGCTGATTTTGTGGAGGAAGAGGAGGAGTGCAGCTCGGAGCAGGAGTGTAGTGAGTACAACAGCGACGACAGCAACAGTGGCGATTCGGAGGATGAACGACCAAGGGACAGCAGCACGGGTCGAAAATACGTGTACGGCAAGGACAGAACGAAATGGTCGCTAAAGGTAGCCGAATCTCAAGGACGTCGATTTCAAACCTTGAGCATGCATTTTCCTACTCCGACATCTCAGGCGATGCACGTGACCACTCCATTGGAGGCGTGGAGTCTTTTTTTCACGGACGAGATCATCGAAATAATAGCGAAACACACCAATGAAGGGCGAGAGAGGAGAATTCTGAATTTGTCGACGAATTCGAGCGAGAAACATTCATTCCGTCGAACGGATGCGATCGAAATCAGAGCCTTCATCGGTCTCCTCTTTTTCGCGGGTGCTATGGCGCAAAGTAAAACGCTCATACAGGAAATGTGGTCAACGGAATTTGGAATGAATTTGTTCATTACAACAATGAGCGTGCAACGATTCAAATTCCTTACCTCAATTTTGCGCTTCGACGACAAAACTACTCGCAACGAGAGACGCGCAACCGATGCTCTCGCACCAATCCGGGAAATTTGGGACTCGTTTATCGAGAAATGTAAAGGGAATTACAGTCCCTCGAATAACGTGACCATCGACGAACAGCTATTAGGCTTTCGGGGAAAGTTTGGGGCACGCGTGTACATAAAATCGAAGCCAGCGCGTTACGGCCTAAAAATTGTATGTCTCAACGACGCGAAGACCTTTTATATGTACAACGCGATCGCTTACACCGGTAAAGTTGAGTGTGCTCGAGACGAACAAGTTCCCGAATATTACCTGCGAGTTTTGTCGGAGCCCCTCTGGCATACGGGTCGAGTTGTTACCTTCGACAATTAGTTCACGACCATTAAAGCCTGCGACCTCATGAAAAATGAACGAGGGTTAGACGTCGTAGGGACATTCCGAAAGAACAAGCGGCAAATTCCCGTATCGTTTGTGCAGCCTGTAGCGGTTGGGACATCCCGTTACGCATACGACCACGGAAAGAAAATAACGCTACTTTCTTTCACTCCGAAAAAGAATAAAGCCGTACTGATGGTCTCAACTATCCACACAAAAGGCACCCCGGGATTATCGGGAAAACCCGAAATGTTCGAATATTACAACTCAACGAAGGGCGGTGTCGACACATTCGACAAAATGATATCGAGCTACACCGTCGAGCGCAAAACGAACCGATGGCCGGTGCGATTTTTCTTCGGAATGCTTAACGCGTACATAATTTATAATTCGATCCGGAGAAACGAGCTGATGGTGAGGATGAATTTCCTAAATAACTTCCGCTCGAGTTAGTTCGTCCTCATCTCGAACGAAGAATAAACATCTCGGGGATCCCAAGAACGATTCGACTGAGCATCGGTCAAATTTTTGGGATTGACGAAAACCAGGCTGATCGCGGGAACAAATTGGAAAAACGAAAGCGATGCGCTTTGTGCCCTCACAACAAAGATCACAAAACTAATCAATGCTGTTCCCGATGTGGAAAAGCGGTGTCCGAGGAGCACCGCAAAAACCTTTGCGCCCAATACTTTTAAACTTTTTTTATAAACAATTTTTTTTCAACTTATGTTACCTTTTTTGTCGACCAACATTCTACAAATAAGATTAATAAAAAAACCATTTTTCTAAATGTATCTTTGACGTTGAGCGCTTTTTTCCCTTTAATACCTCACTTTTACCTCGTAAAAATATACCCATGTTCCCTTAATTAAATAGGGTATCTGGTTCAATTCTACATTGATGGTATATTTTTTTTTCTTAAAGAGCAACATTTTTCCGTTAAATAACCGGTTTTTAAATCTCGTTCACGTTACTATTGTTCAAACTACAATTTAAAAAAAAGTGTTTTTTTTTCCCGCGCATTGCTTTATATTTGTTAAAAAAAAACATATTAAAAATAACAATATCCGAAAAATTCTTATTCGTACTTAGAAAGGACATCCTAAGGATGAACCATGAATTTTTACAGATTTTTTCATCAACAATTGTGTGCTTGGTAGCGCGCCGCCGAAAACGACCCCCCTTCACACTTTGAAGGTGCCAAAAACCCCTTCACACTTTGAGGGTTAAACTAAAAACTTCAAAAAGATAATTCCGACAGCAGAATATCGGCTGTCAGAATCGAGCGCGGAGCCGAGATCACACGTCAATCGCCGAATACATTTCAGAAGTTGTGTGCGAACCCTACTTTATCTAGCTCGAGCAACAGACGTCGATATTTGATCGACTCGACAGAATGATTTCTCTGCGCCCTCGCTGGAATTCGTTTTGTGTCAGGGAATATCCGCCTCCCCTTTGTTAGACGATTACGTGTACCAATTTTTCCCCCTCACTTTCGTTTTGGGTCTCGCGTGGTAAGAGAAACGGTTTTTTGTTTAATAATCGGGAAAATCGCGAAGAAAGACGTTGTTCCTCTAGTCATTTGACATCGACTGTACAAATCTCGTGATATTCTGTAGAGCCGTTTTCGAGAAGACTTCGCACTCGTAATTGTGTTCCGTTATACCGGCCGAATGGTGTGACACATGGCCTTAAAAATTGAATTGTAAACTTAAAAAAATTACTCAAAAAATTATCTTCATTTTCAGACAGCCGCCATTTTACGAATTGATATTCTTCATTTTTTGCGGCCTGTAGCTAACTGTGTTGTATATTACAAATAAAAAATGAAATACCTATTTTTGTGTGAGATGACTTGTCAACCCAAAATGGTGGACACTGCAAAGGGGATTTCTAAACACGGGGCTTACGCTGACGCCAGTTACCGATATTTATTGTTCATCAACTTTGATTTAAAAATTTACATACATGCGAGAATACACGCTATTTTTAACAGATAAAAAAGTTTTCACACAAAGGAGTTATTTCCCGAGCCAAAAATCTCCAAATATGGTCTCTTTTTGCCCATCTACTCGGACGTCAGCCCTTAAGACTGCTTCACCGCGTTTTTTGAGTGCCGCCGGGTATTATTGCTCTGGTCTAGATAAAGGATGAACAGCAGAAATGGAAGACAGGGAGAAGAAAACGCGTTGTTAGAACAAGTTTTTTTTCTTATAAATTAAAAAGAAAAACTGTAAGCTGTCAAAACATTCAGATGGCGAAACGAGAATAAAACCTAAAAATGAACCCACAGAAACTCATTCGATTCCAAGCAAACCCAAGTCCGAGCCGACCCAAACAAATACTTTAATAAATGAAATCAATAGCAAGCAGTCCAAAGAAACCGAAATCTAATAGATCGAAAATAAATGCATGAAAATTAATATTTGGAAATTCGATTGGGTTTTAAAAATTTCCAATCAAAAACAAAATCTTTTGAGTTGAATTTCGAATCAAGAAATCAGATTCAAATTAGACATCAATAAGCTGAATTTTTTCTTCTGTATTAATAAAAAATTGCGGGATGGTACCCTACCGTGCAATGACAAGTGACCGACTTTAACATTTACGTTAAAGTGCAAGCTTGTATAAGCTCTAATTGTGAAAGCTTTCTTTAGAATGCTTTCACAATTAGATTAGAACTCAACCATTACAGATTTCTATATTACCGATTTTACCGAAATTCGATCGGACCTTAATAATTCCTAATCAAGATCAAAATCTTTTGATTTGAGTTTTAAATCAAGAATTCAGTTTCAAATTAGAAATGAATAATCTGAAATTTTTCTTCTGTTTTGGCAAAAAAATTGCGGCTTACTACCCTACCGTGCAATGGCAAGAGACCGACTTTAACGTAAAGAAAACCGGTCACTTGCCATCCACTGGTGACTTTCTTATTCTGAAGCGAGATAAAAGAAACTAGGTGAACACTTATTTACGACGTTGTTTGAATGTTTATTGACTTTTTGGTGTCTCTTTGGTTTCTCAAGCTTGTTTAAATGTGCTTGCGTATATTTACGTTCAATTTATTCCATCTGATACGAAAAATAATCGTAGAAAGCCCCATTCCACCTTAAGACACGATTGTACCGACATGTCTCGGAAATAGGCCTTCATCGTGGCGGTCTTCGTGGCCGTTGTGGAAACTAAAAACAGACAGAGTGCGATCCTCTCGTGTTTGAACAGAATGTTATACATACTGCAAATTGAAAACAATTCATCAAGCTGATTAAAAAATATTATGAGTGACATTTCTGTCCCGACTGTATGCGTTTATTTATGTTTATTTTTACGGTAAAAGATAGTAATCCTCGAACTGTGACTTGTCATACTGCGAACGAGAAGTCGATTCATAGCGTCCTGTCCAAAAGTTATTTGAAAAAGTTAAATACGGAAAAAATGAAATACTGAATACGGATAAGTTGAAAATGTTTTGAGAAAACACTTTGGTGACAATGAAATCATTTTTTAAAATGAGTTTTATCATCCTCAAGTTCTCCGCTCGTGGTTTTGTTAAAATGCTTTCATAATGAGGTAATTTTTTCAAACATCAATATCGCGGGACAGGAAAAATTACGGTTATTAGTTAAAAAAGATTCAGAGAAAAAAAAATATATATATATATACATACATACATATATATATATCTTACGATAAGCAATCGCGAAAATTATTTTTAGTTATTAACCACTAATATTAAATATTAGACATATATAATATTTAATGTTAATGATTAATATTAATACTAATAATATAAATGGATAAACATATATTTAAAAAAAAGCATCCATGCAGGTATGTCTAGAAATATCTTCATAATTGATTGGTCCATCATTGTCATGAATGATATTTCTTGATATTTTTACACACGCACACATTTGTACCGTTGCATTTTTCATATATTTTTTTGCACACCACATTTTATTATCGTGCGACGGGAAATTATAATATCAATATTTTGGCATCAACATCGACGGATCTAACGAGCAATTAAATAAATAAATAATTCATTGTCTTGCTAAAGAAGTAGCTACATACGAGTGGCTCGAATCGCCGTTCTTTTTAAACAAACAGATCAAAGTGGCTTGTACAATTATTTTGTCTTTTCATTCCTCGCGAGCGTAGAAACAACGGTATGAGATACCTGCGCGCATATACGTACGGGCGGTGTTCCCGGCTAATCCTGATTCTAATGACAGCACATTGGGAAGCCTTACATCACCAGCAGGTCGCGTGTAGTAACTTGCGACCATAGACGGTCATTGGCACTTTCCTCAGGGCTGATGGAATATTTTTTTTCTGCATAACAAGGAGCCCCTTGCATATTAGCGTGGAATTTGAAACTCTTTTGTGGGGGGCGGTATCTTTAGACGAGGAAAAAATTTGCTGATTTCATGATTTTTTTTTTCAAAGGAAAGATTTCTCCACCGTTCTTGAGACTTAGGGTATGTTTTATTACTACTTTTAGCTGTTACATGATTTTTTTATTAATCTACAAAAATGGCGGGGGTATGGCACGGTCTTCTAAATCGCATTTTCAAAACTGGCGTGACGTGCAGCTAAAAAACTAATCGACCGATTCTGATGAAATTTAGTATGAATATTTTTAATCTTATTGTCTAAAACATGACCCTAAATGTTTTAGAAACTTAATAAGGAGGTATTTTTTATCGCAAAATGTAGCCATTTTTTTCAGAAAATCCAATCTTTTTGTTTCTAAGCTTACCATTTCATCGATTTTCAACATTTCTCACTTTTTCTTGGTTCATATTCTGCATATGAATGTTAGTGAAAGAAAAATCTTCGTTGGTTTTTTTCAGATTAATCCCGCCGACGCTACGTGTCACGCTGTCCGACACCATCGGCCGCAACCCTTTTAGGAGACCGTGCCATATCTACGTCACTTTTGAATATTGATAAAAACTAAAAAATTCCATGTAGCAGCCAAAAGTAGTAATAAAACATACACTAAGTCTCAAAAATAGTGAATAAATCTTTCCTCTTGAAAAAACATCATGAAAATCACCAATTTTTTCCACGTCTAAAGGTATCTCTCCCCTTAAATTTTTGTATGACAAAAATATGTCATACTGCCTCCATGTGTCAAATTGTGTCGACTCCATTGCCGTTTATTGTTCGCTTGCACGAAGTGAAGAATAAATACGTTCTATGTCTTGCAACATGTGCAAACGTCAAAAAAATGAATTACAAATAATATTAAACCGTATTTGAGTCGATTTTTATTGGTTCGCCGTCTCAGAGATGTTTCACATCAATTGATCGTCCTCCTGCCCTGCGGCCCGCGGCGGTATCGTGAATTTAGTCGTGGGGCCTGCAGGTGAGCGAGGCCGGCACTGCACGGAAGCTCCTGCCTCGGGGGTGCATGCCCTGTGGAAGAGAGTAACTTGAGCAGTAGACCATCGCCCTGAAAGACAGTCGTCGGTTTGCCGAGCGGCGCTCTATACCCGCGTACAGTATACTCTCTTGGTAAAGACGGGACTCGAAAAAGAAACCATTGAAAAAATAACAAAGAGATAAAAAAAAATTTCGAGTTCATCAATTTATTGTATCTCCGGCTAAAAAATCTCTCCTCAAAAGGTCCATAAAAAAAAACGAAAAAAAAAAACAGATGTCAACACCTGTGGTCGAAACGGGATATCGCAATTTCATCAATTGAGGGAATTTCCGCGTTGCGGTAATCGTATTGATCTCTCGCGAGAGCGTCGCGCAAAACTCCGACGACGCGCGCGCGTCTCGACTTTTTTTTCGCCGCTCAGCGCTGGAACCTGGCCCTGCTCAAGGAATTTAAATGTGCGGCACGAGAGGTGAGAAATATTTTAATCGCGCGAAAAAAGAAGCGGGTCCCCGAGGAAAAGAAACGGACGATTTTTATCGCAGGTGCGTGTCGTAATAAGAGCACGCAAATTCGTCGGGGAATTTCAGGGAATCTTCTTAATACACATACGCGAAGTAGATGTGCCAGCGGACGCAACGCGTTTGATCAACGATGAGGCGCGAGTTTGGTATAAAGCGCATCTAGGATTGACTGCGTCAGAGGGTGGAAGGGGGAGGAAGAGAGAGAGAGAGAGAGAGAGAGAGAGAGAGAGAGAGAGAGAGAGAGAGAGAGAGAGAGATTGCAAACTTGCACACGCACACATACACATATATATATGCATATATATATATATATATTCAAACAAGAAAATGATCCTGAAACAACGGAAGACAGTGTGCAGTATGTGCCCTGCTCTGCAACGAGCAGATATTGTATTCCTAGTAACATTTTCGGAACGGTCGGCTGATCACGACTGTTTCTACAACATCATTCGTCGAAGCCAAAAAGCGAACAAGGCAGCGCGAGAGGGAGAGGGAATTGGGGTTTCGTAAGGGTGGTCGAAAGCGCGCGTGTTCCTGCGATACTGAGGGAGACAATCCTGTGCCCGTATCGAACTCCGATTCGATCAAGTATTTACCTTCGACGGTATACCTTAGTCCCTTCATTGGTGAATCTGCACTATCGATTTTTGCAGCCCCCCCCCCCCCCCCCCTTAGTCGTAACTCACGAGTCGGCCTGGTCTATCACTATGTATTCGTATATCGCGTGCAATTCTACGATCAAATATACACGCACACTTGTCCAGTCGCACTGAAACGTATGGCCGTGCACGCGGGTAGATTTGAGTACGTGTGTGGTTCCGAACTTTCGTTCCGAATCCTTCTGTATCTCTGACTGTTCGCAGGTATACTTTCGACGGGAAAAGGAAGGTAACGAATCGAGACTTTGGCACAGGGTGAAAAAGGTGTTGGGAAATGATGTACTAAAAAAGTAGTAAACAATAGGTCGAATATCATCATTTTTTTAAATGTGGGTGTCGGAAAAACGAGGTCGGAATTTAATACAGACAATTGATACATAGTCTTGTCAAAGGTGAGTTTTTTTTATAAAAAATATCAATAAACAATGTCGTCATTATTATGTAAACAAAGCACTGCCGTTGCTGCATGGTCAATCGGTGAAGGTGCTTCTGGCAACTCGGGTCATTTGAAGTGAAAAATTACAAAATGCACTTTTAGTGTGATGATAAAACTTTTGCATGACCGGCTGCTTTTCTGAAATTCAGAAAATTACGAAAATAGCGAGCTGTAGAAAAAAGTTTAATTTTTGACAAAAAACTTTAATAATTTGCTATTTACAAAAGGATAAGCATATGCAAGAATAATCCGGCCGTACAATACAAAATGTCATAAACTATGCTCTGTCCGAATTAAGGGTGAATCGGGGTAATAGACCTTCAGATGCGACTTAGACCGCTTTATAAAACATAGTTTCGTATAAAACGCAAAGAAGAAAAGAGGAAATCGCAGCGAGGCGGTTCGCCGTAGCGCAGTAGGCGATCTGCCGCTTTGCAAAAATCGTCAGAACTCCGTCAATTTTTAAAATTTTTATAAAATATTTGTTGCAAACTGAAGTCAAGGGCCTATTATTAAAGTTACGACCTAGGCTATAAAACTATGCAATAGAAAATTTGTATTTTCAAAATTCCTATCTTATGCAATCGTAAATTTGTCGCGACAAAAATATCTTCACTTCAAAATGTAACAACATGTAATGTATCTTCTTCTAAATTGTGCTAGATTTCTAAATATAATCGTCTAGAGTTCTAGATATAATATTCTAGATTTTTAGATAGAATCTTCTAGATTTCTAGATATAATCTTCCAAATTTCTAGATGTAATCTTCTAAATCTAACGTCATAATGGGGTGAATCTTTTGAATTTCTGATTTTTTTTATTGTATAGTTTTATAGCCTAGAGTCTTAACTTCAATTTGCAGCAAGGATTTTGTAAAAATTTTAAAAATTCTCCTAGTCATGACCTATGATGAGTTATGTCCCATTGACTTTCGAGTGACGAGAAACAGGCTCGTCAGCTCGAAATGAAGGGCTTCGCTATCGAGCGTCGATCCCGGCGCGTTATTAAGTCACCACCGAGTGATTATTTCATTTGTCAATGAGAGCGATCGCTAATTATCGGTTGAACCGTCTCGATCCGATTACCGACTATTCATTTACTCCGCCTCAACGTGGTTACTGAAGTTTTAACTTCCGTGCGTCATCAAGTATAAAAAAATTAGAAGGCCACTGTAATCTCAGTTTGTCAATATTTCACACTCCTCAGGACTTGTCGTGATAAATGTTTAATATCCATCGACTCCCGCGTAACACTCTCCTGTTCATCATCCTCGTTTTCTCGTTCTTCATCTACTCGAGCTTTGAACAGTTTCGTTTTAATTAAACGAGACAAAAAGTGTTTTTGATTAATGGCTTTTTCGCATCACGGGAAGTTAAGTTATAACACAGTGGATTTTCATCGATAATTATAACGAGATTATCCGAAAGTGTTCGGGAGATGAATTGTAAATGTGTCGCCGGTACCGTCGAAGTTGGAAGAGTATGTCTAGAAATAAATTTCATGGCTCGAATTAGGATTCTTTTTCTTTCGAGGATAAAAAAACAGGCCGATTTCCAATATTTTTTTCAGACCGGAATATTGGACTGAAAAGGTTAGGATCTCACACACAATTAATACGCAATCTTGCCAAGTTAAAGTGTTTGTTTTTGATTGAAAAATATTGATAAATAATGAAGTTATTATTATTAAAACAAAGTGCCGCCGTTGATGCATGGCATTTCGGTGTAGGTGGTTCTGGCATCTAGGCTCATCTGAAAGGAAAAATAAAAAAAATGTACTTTTAGTGTAATAATAAAACTTTTCTATCACGGGATACTTTTTTGAAATTGAGAAGATTACGAAAATGGCAAACTGCAGAAAAAAACGTTCGATTTCCGACCAAAGAAACTACTTTGTTAATTTGTTTTTAACAAAAGGATAAACATATAAATACATCATCCGGTCATATGATAAAAAAATGTTAAAAGCTATGCCCTGTCTGAACCTTTGGAATTTTCACAAAATCTCTGGTGCAAATTAATGTTAAGAGCCCAGGCTCTCGAACAATGCAATAAAAATTCTATTTTTGAAATTTCGATTTGTATCTCTTCAAAACACTTTTATCCGTATAATTTTCCTTGTCTTTTATTGACGATAATGCTATTACCTAAAAAAAACGCGTCCTCGCATTAGTACTGAGTCTTTGTATGCAAACTGATTGCAAATTAATGTCAAGACCCCAGGCTATAAAGTTATGCGAAAAATCGTATTCTCGAACTTTCGATTTGTGGCTCTTTCAAACACTTTCACATGCAGTTTTTTTTTCTCGCCATTTATTATTGATGATGCTGTTGTCGAAAAAACACTACTCCCTGCAGCAGTACTGCATCTTTGTCTTTAATACCAAAAGTAACGGTTGGCTGGAGAAGTCGTTACGGAGAATGACTTGTATCTATGCTCGTGTCAAGCGGAATTAGCCGTGAATAGACTGTAATCAATAATTGACAGGTGGCTTCGAACGTACGCGAGATTTTTCGCATACGTCACGTCGAATTTTTATATTTTGCCGATTTTCACTATGGGATACAATTGTGTTACGTGCATAATTTCTCGGTTTAAAATTGTCCGAAAGAAAATATACTAGTTTCAGTTTAAACAGATCAAGTAAAATTATAAATTATGTAGGCATGGACAAAAAATATTCGAGGCAAAGTATAGATTATCGGTATTTGTAACCGATTTATAAGTATGACTGAAAAATTGCTGGTTTATAAAAAAAGTAGAAAATTATTTAGATTTCGAACTAAGCTGTAAAATGGACGAAATTTTTTTAACGGCTTCTCAGAATTCCGTAATTACAAGAGACGGTATAGATCGCCTCGTATTACATATATAACATATATGTATATCTGTATACGTATATGTACATCTAACACATAGGTTATGTTTTTAAAATCTATACCATGATATTTGTTAAAACTTTCTTATTATCGCAATGATATTAACTAATTCATACAGATTATGTGATACAACAAATAATTATAGGAATTCATGTAGTCTCTTATGCCACCGAAAAGCTACAAACACTCGGTAGCCCACGGGCAGCGTGCGTACGTATAGGTAGGTAGGTTCTAGGTTCGATCTCAAGGGAATGCAGAAATGTTTTTTTTTTTCGAAAATATCCATTCGGAAGGCCAAGAAATGATGAATTATGATAAAAAATCATTTTGGTAGAACTCTGAATTAAGTATTTCAATTTGTTTTCGATTTATGAAATATTCTATCGACTATTTAAAAAAATATATTTGAAATGAATAGGATCGTCGTATAAAACCCCATTTGATTTAAATAGATCCTATTGAAATTAAATATTTTTTTAGCAGTGCAATGAAGAATGTGATGAGATCGTGGTTTCCGAAGCAACAGCGAACTTCTCTCTTCGAACTGCATGTCAGGCCTTCACTTTTCACCCTGACCGGGCCTTGATTTTCACCCTCTTCAGGCCTTGATTTTTTACCCTCGTCAGACCGAAGTCAGGAATTGTGTTTCGAAAAGCATCAGGGCTTGATACGAAATCCTGATCAATGCCGGAAAAATGAATCAGGAAGCCTGATCAGGTCTTTCTTGTAGCCGGAGCAAGATTTCTACTCAGGTATTCATGCATCGGGCGCTAAAATTCATTAAGCTCCGAACCAGAACATGAGGGTTGTATACAGCGCCGAGCGAATCGTGTTAGTTCCTTAATGTCACCCGGGGAGCACGTGTGTTGCGATGCATTCTCGATGATGTGTGAACCGTCATCTGAAACGAGAGTGAGTCTGCAACTTGCTGAGTACTACGCTCGTTTCTCTCACCATTGTCCTCTCCCTCCCTCCCTCCCTCTCTCTCTCTCTCTCTCTCTCTCTCTCTCTCTCTCTCTTTCTCTCCCTGCCCATCTCATTCTCGGTCGTTGACGATTTACTGCAACTGCATCCGCCAACTTTAACTCCGTGATCCGCCAACTCTGTCACTTCGTCTCTCGGTCATAGAGCGTCAAGCCGACGTCGAGTACTGGAACGGAGGGTTTCCCATAAACATTAAGTACCCAGGTCACCTGCTGGATCGATTTCTGTCTCCTCAGGGTTTTCGTAAAAATTTGAAAAAAATCGCGGTCGGGGAGTTTTCTCACAATCCCTAAACATACGCGGTCACCCGCGAATTGCCCTACGATTGACGCGTGCTCTACGAACAATATTTTGTTGGTTTCTCTGCATCACAGGAAATGGGGCCCGTGGAGGCGTATCGTTACCTCATGGAGGAGATATCAGGTAAGATTGAAGAGACGACAATAGTCTGTGGTCCACAAAGCTTAGCTTGAGACCCAAACAACCGGTCAGCTTTCAATACATTTTTCTGATGGGAGTATTGAGATGATAAGGTCGGGATTTTACACACATTTAATACATAGTCTTGCCAGGTTCGAGTTTTTATTTTGTTTCAAAATATTGATAAACAATGAAACTGTTATTATTTAAACAAAATGCCGCCGTAGCTGCATAGCCGATATGTGGAGGTAACTCTGGCAATGAGGTCATCTGAAAAAAAAAAAATTTACTTTTCGTATAATAATAAAACTTACGAATGATCGGATAATTTTTTGAAATTTTGAAAATTACGATGATGGGAAGCTGTAGAAAAAAGTGCGATTTCCAATCAAAAAAACAATTTTAATAATTTGTATTTAACTTTCTATTACCTTTCATGTGAACCTAACAAAAATAAACTATTATGAAACAATCAAAATGCGACCCTGAAAAAAATTACGTCAAAAATATCAACTTAATTTATAAAAATGTTGTTCAATTGAACTTTTAAATAACTCTCATCATATTTGGTTCAACTCGGCTGGTCAGAATGATGAAACGATGTGCTCGTGTTTTCCAACAGATCCAAGGGTGGCTGACTGGCCTCTGATGACCAGTCCATTTCCGGTGGGGACGATACTCGTCGTCTATCTCGTCTTCATCCTCTATGTTGGTCCGAAGTACATGGAACACCGCCAACCGTATTCTCTCCACAATCTCATGATATTTTACAATATTTTCGTAGCTCTCGCAAGTGCCATGGTTTTTTACGGGGTGAGTTCTGCCGATTCCCATAAACTAGCGTTGACAAAAAAAAACACTGAAAAAAATAAATCAGGTGCGGCACTAAGATTGGTCATGGAATTTCAGCTTCTCACGTCCGGCTTCACAACGAATCTATCGTGGGGATGTGAACCTGTCGATTATTCCTACGATTCCGAGCCAATGAGCGTAAGTTTGTTTCCACACTGGTAACGTAAAATAGAACAATAATTTATTTCTGCGGAAATGTGCAATATTACGTTGAGATTTGTATCGTTGGAATGCAACAATTCTTTCCTTCTTTTATTTAAATTATTATACAAAAACTAGTTTGCAAATTAGGATTTTAAAACTGTGCAAATATGCGTAAAAAAGTAAGAGTGGCACACATTGCCTGAATCGGCAAAAAAATCAATTAAAAAGAATCGATTTCCGTTGCATTCCAACGATACGAACTTCATCGTACAATAATAATACGATATTCAAGAACTACGTATCGTTCACTCGTTCGAATTATTTAATTTGAGTGATCGCTATAATAAATTGCCCTGAGCACGTCCGACACAGTTTCTATATTTTGGACGCTGTCCCCACTTCTTTTATATCGTTTTATACAATCTTTGTCATGAATTAATGAATATCAAGTGTAATAAACGTGTAAAAAAATTCAGATGGCCAGATGGGTCTGGTGGCTGATGTTACTCAAGATGTGCGAACTCGGCGACACCGTTATATTTGTCCTCCGCAAAAAAAACAAACAGTCATCTTTCCTACATATCTATCATCACGTGACAACCGTTAGCCTTGCCTGGATCGCCTGCAAATACGCTCCAGGTAAAATGAACCGAATTTTCAGACTGACGTTCTTTTTTGGTTCTTCTTGATGCCTCACTAAAAGTTCATCGACGTCGATATTTTAGGGGGCATGTGGACGTTCATCATGATGCCCAATTGCGTCGTTCATGTCATCATGTACACTTATTATCTGCTAGCTTGCCTAGGGCCGGAAATGCAAAAGAGAATCTCGCGATGGAAATCATATCTCACGATGCTTCAATTGGTATGTGAATTTTTTTTATCAAACAGAAGAAATAAATGGATATACGAAAAACTTGACAAGAAATGATGGAATGACGGTTGGTCGAAATATTATTCAACATAAAAATTATACAATTATGAAATTTTGTTTAAAAATGAATAAATACTCCGCAAATGTAGGCAAAATAGCTGCACCATTTGCCACTATCTTTCCTATATTTCTGTTCTTTCTTCGTCTACTCAGAGGAAAAAAATTACTTTTTCCTGATTAGAGTATCGAGATGACGAGGTCGTGATTTTACACACAATTAACATAGTCTTGCCACGCTTGGATTTTTTTCACTGATAACTAATTATAAACAATGAAGTTATTATCATTTAAAGAATGTGCCAGCGACGCGACGCTGCATGGCCAATGGGTGTAGGCGCTTCTGGCAAGTAGGGTCATCTGAAGAAAAAAAACAATTGTACTCTTAGTATTATAATAAAACTTTCATATGACGGAATACATTTTTGAAATTTTTTAAATCACAAAAATGACAAGCTGTAGATAAAAAATGTCTATTTTCTATGAAAAAACAAATTTAATAATTTGTAATTAAGAAATGAAGGAACATATAAGAAAATCTTCCGATCACACGATAGATAATGTTATAAATTTGCACAGGGTATTGCACATACCCTGTGCAAATTTGAAGTGAATCGGACGAGTAGGTCATGAGATGAGGTTGAGATGAAGTTGTGATAAAGTCGAGATGAAGATGAGATAAATTTGTGATAAACTTGGGATAAAGTTGAGATAAAGTTGAAATCAAAAGAAGATCAAGCAAATTTAAATTAAAAAAATTAATTTGCGTTAGACAAAACGCATTTTTTAAATTTCAATCGTACACCTCTTATAATTATAGAGTGTAGTTCCAAAAGGCTCCTACCGCCGATTAATTTGGAATTTCGTGTACTCATGTATTTTGAGTCACTGATCACGAATATGATAGTGAAAATACTCGCAAATTTGATTTCCGAGGTCAAAACTCACTAAAACTGATTTTTAAAAGTTTTTCTATTTTATTTTAATAAATGTTGACCTTAAAGAAAACATTTCCTACAAAAGTTGTAGCCTATAAAAAGGTTGATCTTTTATGTTCTATACAGTTTTTGTCTAAAACCATTCTGTTACGAGAAAAAAATGGGATAATGTAATAAAAGCGTCCAATAAAAACGTTTTGCCAACCTCCATTAGATTTGATTGATCTATTTACGCATTTTACCGCGGAAAGGTTCGACTTTAGTCTTTGAAGTGCATGTTTATTTATTGTTTTTTTTTGTATTCTATGTATTTTATTTACTTTTTTGTTTTTAAAATATTTTATTTGATGTTAGGTTTTTTTTTGTATTTTATTTTATCTTTTCCTTTTTTCTTTGGGTTGAAAGACTAAACTCCAACCTTACCGCGGTAGAGTGCGTAAGTAGATAATATCGAAACTAATGGAGTTAAGCAAAACGTACTTATTGGAGCATTATCCCATTTTTTCCGAAACATAATAGTTTTAGACAAAAACTGTATAGCTCATAAAAGATCAATCCTTTTGTCGGCTACAACTTTTGTAGGAAATATTTTTCTCTAAGATTAACATTTGTCATAATAAAATAGAAAAAATTTCAAAAAATCAGTTATTATGAGCTTTTACCTTGAAAATCAAATTTGCGGGTATGTTCACTATTATATTCATTATCAGTGAGTCAAAATACATGTGCACACGAAATTCCAAATAAATCGGTGGTATGAGCTTTTCGGAACTTTATCCTAATTATAAAATATGTATTTCGAAGAATTCCTTTCTCGAGCGATTGACTGGCATCGTTTCAACTGACCAATGAGCGTAAAGAAGTGCCAGGAACATTTTTAAACGTGTGACCAATAACCGTGAAAATTACGTTGCAGATTCAATTCGTCGTAATGGTGTTACACACGGCCCAGGCGCTGATGCCTTCGTGCGAGCCGAGTCGCAAACCTCTCGCCTACCTCTACATGTTTCACGTTGTCGTGATATTTTACATGTTCTGGGATTTTTACAAAAAATCATACACCACTAAGAAGCAACCGTGAATACCAGTGATGGCCTGAATTTCAGCCTAATTTTGTACTTTTTATTCGTCGCGAAAGTCGTCACTGCAACGAATTCAGCAGACGGATCGATTACGTTCGCAGGTTTCACGATTTACTTACGTTGCTGTACGTTAGTTCTATGCATCATTTCCGCGCAATCCTCTTGCGATTCATTGAAAAAAATTTCACTAATAACATCGGCCGTGCTCTTTTTTTCGTTCGTGTTCCTAATTTTTGGATGTTCAGATTAATTCACGGCCTTAAGAAATTCCTATTATAAAAATTTCCCGCCAAATTTGGCAGAGTATCATGCCGACACAGCAGAGCATAAAACTGCAATCTGCAACTCACATAACGTCAAAAAAATGTATCGTGAGTGTGTTGAAAGCCGGATGACGTTTGGTATAAAAATATCGACAGCGGCCGGATTTCCCGTTCGAGTTAGGAAAAAAATGCGTCCGAGTCTGAATAAATCATTTGTGAGGCATTGCGGGAATATGCTGCCCCCGACAGCACGTGTAAAAAGATATTTCAAGGGCCCCCAGTCCCAGCACGATAATGCCAGGCCCGGGCGACCACACTGGCCACT